>PVIW01003963.1:0-38462 GCA_004026585.1 Noctilio leporinus
GAATACTACACAGCAGAAAGAAAGAAGGAACTTGTACCCTTTGCAACAACATGGATGGAACTAGAGAGTATTATGCTTAGTGAAATAAGCCAGTCAGTGAAGGACAAATACCATATGATCTCACCCATTACAGGACAATAATGAACAAAACTAACAACAAGCAAAACAGAACCAAATATATGAATACAGTGAATAGGCCTTCAGTGGGCAGGGGGAACAGGGTTGGGGGGAGGGGGGAGACAGAGGCAAGGAAGGGGAGCAGTTCAGACAAGAACCTAGTTTAAAGGAACCATGGACATGGACAACAGGTGGGATTGACTTTGGGGGGAATGGGTGGGTGGGGAGGGGGACAGAGGGGAGCAAAAAGGGGATGGATGTAATACAACAACAATAAAATTAAATTAAAAAAAAAAAAAAAGTCTTTCCAACCCTGACAGCATAAAGATATTCTCCAATATATTCTTCTTGAACTTTTAGGCTTTTACCTTTAACATTTCAGTCCTTAATTTTTCTAGTGTTCCTTTTTTTGTATAATATTAATAATAATAATTTGTATATTAATAATAATAATCCTATAAAACAGCCAATTTTCCCAGGCATTCTTAATGAATGCCCTTTTTTTTTACCATTGTTCTGAAATATACTATTTCTATTATACCTTTCCATATATGGATGGATCTGTTTCTGGACTCTGTGCTGTTGCATTGACATATTTCTCTGCACCAATGCCACACTATCTAAAAACTATACAGTGCACACAGGGGGGTCAATTCCCCAATACATTGTTCTTCAGGAACAATGGCCATCCTTGGCTCTTTATTTCTCAGTTTAAATATTAGAGTAAGTTTTTCAAGGTCCACAAAAATTCCTTTTAGTATTTCTACTGGAATCTTATGAATCTAATTCAATCTAGGGACAAATTACTTCTTAAAGATATTGAATATCTCTAACCTTAAAAATGATATAACTTCATTATTTAAATGTCTTTTAATAAAGTTTTATGATTCTCTCCATGAAGTTCCACATTTCTTTGGTGCAGTTTATCCCTAGGTACCTTTTATTGTTAACTATTATAAATGTTAGGTGTTAAAATCTTATTTTTTAACTGCTTGCTATTGATGCACAGAAATGCATTTGATTTTTGTATTATACTGTAGTTTTATATTCAGCAACCTTGTAAAACTCCCTAAGTCTAATAATTTGTCTATAACTTGTTAGGAGTTAAAGAATCATATTATTTAAACATAAATTCAATTTTCTTCATCCTTCCAAATTTTTCTTTTTCTTAGCCTATTATTTAGTACAGAATTGAAGTGATGATAATATACACTCTTATCTTTTTTTTTTTTTTTTTTTTTTTTTTTTTTTTTTTTTTTTTTTTTTTTTTTTTTTTTTTTTTTTTTTTTTTTTTTTCAGTGTATGGTTGCTTTTCACCTGCCTCCAGCCACAGACCTGACTGGAGACCTGGTTTGCAACCTTGTTATGTGCCCTGGCTGGGGAATTGAACCTGCAACCTTTGGGTTTGCAGGCCAGCACCTTATCCACTGTGCTACCAGCCAGGGCGTACACTCTTATCTTTTAAACAGAATGATTTTAACAATTTATTGTTAGATGTTATGTTGTAATTCACCTCTTGGCTCCCAGCCTGATCCACATTTTGTACTCGGCTCTGTGGGGTATAAGGCTGGAAACCTACATACTGCATTTCCCAGACACAAGTTTCTATTAGATTCTACCAATGAGGTACTGATGGAAGAGGGGCTGGGGAGAAAGGACTTATTTTCTAGCTCCTGTTGATGACATTCTTTCTACAGTAGTAAACAAAGCAGCTTCAGATCTCTAAGACTTTTATCATCCCAGGTGCCATTAAATCTCAGGGTGCCCCTCAGCGGGTCAAGCACTAGTTATGAATCACCATGTCAACAGTCACCAGACCTACAGGTCCCATAAGAGCCAGAGGGTGGCTTTCCTTAGAGGTGTAAGACATACAGCTTCATAAAAAGAGTTGAACATATCCCCTCTTTTCCTATTCCTGGAATAGTCAAATACAATTAGTAATCTTCTACTTGAATGATCAATAGAACTTGCCAGTGAAGCCATCTGGCATGGTATTTTTTTTAAGGAAGGATATTAAACTACTAAGTTAACTTCTTGAATCATTATAAGATCATTTAGGTTTTCTATTTCTTCATAAGACTTTACTGCAAATTTGTATTTTTTAAAGAAATGTGTCCTTTACAGCAAAAAATCAAGTATAGCCAAAATGTTGTTTATTATATTCTTAAATTTTCTTCCAGTTTCCACATCATCTGCAATGATGCTATCTTTTTCATTCCAAATAATTTTTTTGTGTTCTTCTCTTCCCTTTTGATCACTCTTCCCAGAGGCTTGCCAATTTTATTAATCTTTCCAAAAATGCAACTTTAGCCTTTTTCGATACTTTCCATGGTATCTTTATTTTTTGCTTTTTGTTTTTTTAATGTGTGCTGTCTTTATTGTCTTACTCTTCTTTAAATGAGTTTATTTTGAATGTCTTATGTTAAGTGCTTAGTTCTTCAATTTTTGGCCTTTTTTATTTTTTATTATTTTATTTTATTTTATTTTATTGTTGTTGTATTATATCTATCCCCTTTTCACTCCCCTCTGTCCCCTTCCCCACCTGGCCTTTTTTAAATATATGCATTTATGACTATGTCTTTTTCTCAAGGTATTATTTTGGCTTCATCTTTCAAAGTATTTGCTTTATATTTCTTAATATATCTTTATTATTTCTTCTTTATGCTATAAATTTTTAGAAGTCTGTTTTAAAATTTCATAAGATTGTGGATACAGTATTCTATGTATGTCCATTGGACAAAGATGGCCAACTGCATTACTGAAATCTGCTTTATATCCCTTTTAATTTTTTTAACCTTCTTAATTTTTTAATTACTGAGAAAGATAAGTTCAAATCTTCCACTCAGCTACCAAATATGTCCAGAAGCTCTACCTCTTATTTCTTTGCATCTCTGTCAGTTTTTGCTTTATATATTTTAAAGTATCTTAGTATGTACCAGTCCCTAATTTTCATATCTCCATAGTGAATTGAATCTTTATTATGTGGCAACCTTCACCTCTAATAATGCTTCCTTTAAAGCCTCTTTTGTCCTACTTAATATTGGTACACTATCATTTCCTGATCCTGTGGACTTTATTATAGATACCAGTATACATATATGTATGTAAGGAATTGAAAAATGGGTAGCCATATTCCAGCCTCTTTGTTCAAGAAGCTCAATGACTCCTGCACCTTTTTCTACCTTCCTATAGCACAATAGCTTCTGAATTATTTGTGATTAGATTCTCCTTGCAGGTAGCCTTCAAATAATTATCTTTGTCACAACAACAGCAACATGATGGACTTTCCTCCTCCAAGCTTCCATTCAGTGGTCCTATAAGCAACTATAGTATGAATATAGGCATTGTCCTTTTATCTCTGGTGGCCAAATTTCTTTGTCCAAAAGATGCACTGGTGGGATTCTATCTGCCCTGAGCAATGATGTCTCAGAAAGGGTCCTTTACTAACAGTTGTTTCTTTATCAATTAAAGTAGATAAATAATAGCTTCAAAATATCTTAAGCTAAAATACTATCCTTTTTTGACCCATCTATCAAGCTCATCATCAACATGAATCTACTGACCTTACTTGAATAAAATGGCTACCAATGAACATGTTAGGAGATAGTTGACTGAAATTTAAACTGACTATCAGAGAGCTTCCTTTTAATCATGCATCTTCCATGATGACATACTATAAGTGTGGTACTTAGCAGGGTTAACACAATAAAGTGAAGGGACAAAGTATGCTGTGGAATAAAGTCTCAGTTCAGTGATTTGGTAGCTATGTGACCTAGGGCACATTAACTAATCTCCCTAAGCCTAGATTTCTTTATTAAATGGGAATAAAAAGGTCTACCTATGCCCAGCAAGCCAGGTCCCCTGTTAGAGACACGTGACAGGCAACTAATGGATATATCTCTCATGCACTGATGTTTCTCTCCCTCTTTTTCTCTCTCCCTTCTCCTCTCTCTAAAAATAAATAAATAAAATATTTTTAAAAAAAAAAATTAGCCCTGGCTGGTGTGACTCAGTACATTGGTACTAGCCTGTGAACCCAAAGGTCATTCATTGGTTTGATTCCCCAGTCAGGGCACATAACCAGGTTGCAAGCCAGGTCTCCAGCCAGGTCCTTAGCTGGAAGTAGGTGAAGACAACCATACATGGATCATTCTAAGGAGTAAACTGGAAAACTAAAAATAGAACTGCCTTTTGATCCAGCAATTCCACTACTAGGACTATACACAAAGAATCCTGAAACACCAATTCATAAGAACCTATGCACACCTATGTTCATAGCAGCAGTATTTACAATAGCCAAGTGCTAGAAACAGACTAAGTGCCCAGCAGTGGATGATTGAATCAAAAAACTTTGGTACATTTACACAATGGAACACTACACAGCAAAAGAAAGAAGGAACTCCTACCCTTTGCAATAACATAGATGGAACTGGAGAGTATTGTGCTTAGTGAAATAAGCCAGTCAGTGAAATACAAATGCCATATGATTTCACCCATTACAGGACAATAATGAACAAAACAAACAACAAGCAAAACAGAACCAGATACATGAATACAGTGAATAGACCTTCAGTGGGCAGGGGGAAGTGGGGAGGAAGAGGCAAAGAAGGGGAACAGTTTAGTCAAGAAACTAGAATGGAAGAACTATGACATGGACAACAAGTGGGATTGACTTTGTGAGGGAGTGGATGGGTGGGGAAGAGGACAGAGGGGAGTAAAAAAGGGATGGATGTAATACAACAACGAGAAAATTGAATTTTAAAAAAATCTACCACAAAATTTTGGTGTCAGGACTAAATTAATTAAATATGCAAATAAAAATGGGCACTCAATAAATAAATGCTCTCTTCGCATTTTCTCCCAGTCTAGAAGAAATATCCTTTTTGAAAGCAATGACTCAACTGTACCAGTATCTTAAATGAAAATCCAGAACTTTTTTTTTAAGAGGTAAACTTCCAACAGTACCCCGGCTCCACCTTTACCTGTCCTTTGTGAATTAAGTCCAGGCTATGGCTCAGCAGAATAGAACTGAGTTAAAATCCAGCAAAGTCTTATCATGGTCACAGGACTAAATAACTGAAACTTGTGTTATGAAGATTGAAGTATAAAAACTTTGCAAGTATTCCTTAGTATTTTTTTTAACCCTCTATCCATACCTTTTTGAATTGTTAAAGTTGGAAAACGAATTACTATTATACAGCCTGAAACCTTAGAGAATTTTTAAGCTGAATTCAGATGTTAGAGAGCAATACCTGCTGGCAAACTGTGATACTGCAGCCCATTTGGGCCATTAAAGAAGTGAAATGGACCATGTGGCCAGTGAAAATCTTTAAGAGTCTTCCACATCTCATCCCCCTGCTCACTGCTCTAGTACAATCCACCATCTTTTGTTGTCTGGATTCCAGACTCCTGATTTCCCAGATTCCAGGCTATTCTTCATACAGTAGCCATGGGGTCCTTTTTATACAGCACCATTATGATCATTTCACTCACTGTCCAGTAGTTTCTTATTAAAGAGCCTTCTCTTTCTTCACCATAGTTGTCCTTCTTCCTTCCCAGTGTCATCTCTCCACACATCCTCTCTCCATGTTTTGCTCTAGCCACACCAGAAACCTATGAATTCAGAAAGTGACTTCCAAAAAAAAAAAGAGCTAGGCATGGGCTAGCTCTTAACAATACAATAAATCATCTAAAGTTAACCTGATGACCTTAGTGAATATTTTGGCTAATAAATGACTTTCTGACCTTGGCATGCCAAAATAATGATCGATATCTAACCATGCATTCAAGGGATTTAAATCTAGAGCATTTCCCATTCTGCCAAATACTTACTGCAGCTGTTACTTGATCCATCATTCAACATGTCCCCCCAGGGGACATCATCACCCAACGTGTCCAGCCCCAGAACCATTGCTTTCACTTGAACAGGCAATTTGAAAGAGTTCCTTGCTTGTGCTTCCTCTGAAATCGGCTTATACTTTCAAATAAACATGCTCAGTGGGATAGAACAGGAGAGTGAGCTCCAGGACAAAAGGAAATCTGTCAAGCAGATGTTGCTTTTGTGCAGTTGACTACTCCTTAAAAGTTTCAAATAAGACTAACTGAAGGCAGGGGGCCAGGGGAGAAGGGTAATTTTCTTTAGCCTGTTTAGTGCTTTCTATACATTTATATGCAGAGATAGCCTGTTTCAACTTCCAGGTGCAATGGATTCCTCACAAACAGTCAGTGATTTTGAAAATTTTATGCGCTACATAACTATATTAAAAATTCTGTACAAAAACAATTTATTCCTGCCAAACTACACTGGCTTTCTACTTCTGTTTATTACTCTTTTGTGGCTGAGAAATTGCCTTTTTTACTTAATCTCTATTTCCTGTGTCTTATTGGCTCCAAAATAATCATATTTTATGCTACAACTTCTCCCATTTTCTTCTCAGCCAGATACAATTTGAGGCAGAGAATTTTTAAAAATCCATTTACTTGTGGTTTTATGTTTATTCATTTGAGGATATATTTTTAACTACAATTTTAAATGGAATCATTTTACTTCCTATTTTAAAATGTTCAGAAGTGGAAATTTTTCAACCAATGTCTCATTGATTGAAACAATGTCAATCAATGTCAAGCTAAAGATCCACAAATATCTCAATGTTATTCCTTCCCTGATGTGAAAATATAGCTTATGATATGGGAATAATTTTATCTTCTTTTCAATGTATTAATTAGATATTTCTTTTGAAGACCTAGCAAAACTATAATAGGTCCATCACAAATACGCATGTCTTGCACCACAAATCAAAATGTACAGTTAAAGAATATGGGAAAGTATTGTACAATTTTGGTATAAGTAATGATTTACTCAACTATTGTAATGCAACATCAGGATAGTGGAAAGAGAAGTTGATTGGAGTCAGAAAACCTAGGTCCAAGTTCATGATTCTCTGTTTACCTACTGGGTGGCTCTAGGCAAGTCTCTTAACTCTCTGATCAGGTCTCCTTGCTTCCAGCACTGAGAATTAATGTGATCAGTAATGCTATATACAAATAAAATGTAATAGATGTCAGTTTTTATTTTCCTAAATCAAGTTAAACCTAGCCATCCCTGTCTTGGGCACTTCTGGCAGCCTTCCTAACATCTGCTCCAGTACTATCCCTTCTTCACCTAATTCTTTCAGGTGCCCACCCTTCTCTTATTCCCAGCCGCTGCCTCAGCCCAAGTGAGTGAATCCTAAGAGATTCTAACAGAATTATGTGCCTGTAAATGGACTGGGAATGGGTATGGCGTGCAACTCTGGCCTCTGACACAGGGAGAAGCTGAGAAAACATTTCCTTCCTTGTTGAAAGGGACACAAAAAAGATAATCTCTTCTCCATTGGATATAAGCATGTCTAGATGCAGGAATGGGACAGCAACTTGCCACCTAGAAAGAACACAGCCTGAGGACAAGGCCAATGAATTGAAGATGGCCAGAAGGAAGATGAGAAGAATCTGTGTTCTACATGGCATTTTTGATCCACGGGGTTAACTTTAACCACCCTGCCTTTGCACTTTATGTTGTCTGTAATAATAAAGTTTCTTATTATTTAGCTACCTGAATCCAAGTTTTTGTTGTTTATAGCTAAAAGCATTGTAACTGCTACATACCCAAGAATTCCAGATTCAGCCAGAAGTTAATATTAGCCATTTTTAAGAATCCCCTACCTGTTGGATCAGATAATAATTCTGAGGCTTACAAGGACCATAAAATAAGGGTTTATAGTGGTCACCACTGCTGTTACTCCTTTGTCCAAGCCCTTGAGATCCATTCAAAATTGGCACCATCCACTGAGGTATGCTGTCTGTATAGCAAGTCAGTCCAAAGGGATGATCACTGAGGTTCCAAAGGCCTCAGTCTAAAAAGGAACTTAATAGCTACATGTGTCAGGCAAATTTTTGGCCCTCGTGACCTTCATCCACTGCTGTTATATGTATGTATGTTACATTATATGGTAAAAGGAACTTTACAGATGGAATTAAGGTGACAGACTTTTTTAAAAAGGACATAATACTGGATTGGCCAGTGGGCCCAATGTAATCATATGAGACTTTAAAAGTGGAAGGGGAAGACAGAAATGTTAATCGAAGGTAAGAGAGAGCAGAAGAGGCAGGAGAAATGAAAAGGGTGAAAGGGCCTCTACCCACCAACACTGGCTTTGCAGATGGAGGAAGAGAACCATGAGCCATGGAATTCAGGCAGTCTGTAAGAAGAGCTAATAGCCCTCAACTAACAGCCAGCAAGGAAATGGAACCTTTTCCTTGCATAAAACTTCCTACAACCACAAGGATATGAATTGTGCCAACAACCTGAAAGGCAAGGAAACAGATTCTCACCAAAAGCCTTCAGAAAGGAAAGTAGCTAACACCTTGATTTTAGCCCTGTAAGATGCAAGTGATCCCACTGGACATCTGGCATAGAGAACTGGATTATAACAAACTTATTTTGTTTTAAGTCACTAACTTTGGGGTAATTTGCTACAGCAGCAATGGAAAACTGACCAACAACATGAAGTCCTGTTTACATCCTGCTCCAGAAGGCTCAGGCCTCTATTACCTCAAAATCCCCAACCCTCCATTGCTTTTCACTTTCTGGGGAGATCAAACCAAATCTATGGGGTAAGCCATTATTCTTCTCTACTCTTCCTTCTCTATTTTTAAAAAGATGAGCCCCGGCTGGTGGCTCAGTGGATAGGCACCAGCCTGCGAACCCAAAGGTCACTGGTTTGATTCCCAGCCAAGACACATAACCAGGTTGCAAGCCAGGTCTCCAGCCAGGTTCATTGCTGGAGGCAGGTGAAAGGCAACCATACCCTGATGCCTCTCTCCCTCTTTGCCTCTCTCCCTTCCCCTCTCTCTAAAAATGATAAATAAAATCTTTTTAAAATAAATAAAATTAATAAATAATAACACAAAAATAATCTATTTTATGTTGTTCTCTTCTACTCTTTTTTTGTTATTCAATTATAGTCTTTCTACTGTACTCTGGAAATGTAAACACACCCACAAATTGCGTGCATGCACACACACACACACACATTGACCCTGCATACCCAAGATACAGTGTGGTAGGGTGGTTTTCCCTGTCAGATAAGTCTCTTCCATTTAAAAATTAAAATCATTAACTCTTTCCCTGGAAACTAAGCGCAAAACAGAAACATTCAAAAATCAGCCACATTTTTAAAATTAATTATGGAAATACCGTTCTTAATATTCTGCAACTCTTCATATTAAAAGCTCTATTAAATTTTTTTCCTTCATAAGGAAATCAGATAATACTGTCAGGAAACCCCCTTCTGTGAAAATAATCATTTCTCTCCATCTTCAGATTCAGAGAAATACTTAAAGCCATTAAGAATGTTAGCTTTGCCTGGCTGGTAGTGGCACAGTGGATAAGGGTGCCGGCCTGTGAACCCAAAGGTCGCTGGTTCAATTCCCAGCCAGGGCACATAACAAAGTTGCAAGCCAGGTCTCCAGATAGGTCTATAGCTGGAGACAGGTGAAAGGTACCCACACACTAATGTTTCTCTCCCTCTCTGCCTCTCTCCCTATCCTCTCTGGAAATAATAAATAAAATCTTTAAAATTAAAAAAAAGAAGAAGGAAAGAAAAGAAAAGAATGCTAGCTTTGATTTAAAATAAACAAAATAAATCTTTGTATCCAGATAGTTGCCATTTTCTTCTATCCTCCCCTGGTCAACAACAATAAAAATCCCACAACACAACCTTGACTATCTTACAGGACCTCCTGATGTTGTTCACCACACTTTCTACAAGTGCAGTGGGCTACATGTTAGCCAGCTACAGACCACATTCACATTAGGGTGGCCCAATGATTGCTTCATAATGACCTTTACTGTTTTCCTGTATGTGACTGAGCCGATTAGCCTTCCTAACAGCAAAAACTCCAATGATCAATTGATTTCTGTTCATGTATGTATATACATAACACATATATAGTCATATGTACATAATGGTTATATTATATATTATGTGTGCACATTAATGTTAATCTATGTACACCTAATCTATTTATATTGCTATTTCTAAGCAACTATTATTCGCATATAGCATATACATCATTTTTTTTAAGATTTTATTTATTATTTTAGAGAGAGGGGAAAGGAGAGAAATGCATGGTTGCCTTTCACCTTCTTCCAGCTATGGACCTGACTGGAGACCTGGTTTGCAACCTGGTTGTGTGCCCTGGCTGGGGATCGAACCAGGTACCTTTGGGTTCGCAGGCCAGCACCTTACCCATTGTACCACCAGTCAGGGCTGCATATACATCTTTTTATACATTATCTGTGTTTCCCAAAGCTTGGTCTGAAAGGTGAAAATGAGATCCCATTGATACTGAATAGAATTTCTCTGATTTCTTCCTTCATATACTATTGTGGTCCTTCCAGCTCCCCTCAGAGTCCCTCCCATCATTCCTAGTAGCTGGAGGTGTCCTGTGTATGCTCAAGAGCTCAGCCCTCTCAGTGACCATGTAGAAATGACTGCTGCTGAGACTCTCAGGGGTCATGGAGACCCTGACAGTGCCATGTGGCTGTTGCTAGCATCATAATCCCCCTGAGGTCCCAGAGTCATTTAGCCAATACTACAGCACCTTAAAAGTACCCTGCTGATGACACTAAGTCAATGGAACCCCCAACAGAGCAGCATTACTCTGCAACCCTGACACTGGGCCAAAGTTCTAATACCAAGCTCCCAAAACCAGTATCCCATGTGGCCTCAGTGTCCACCTAAGAATTTAATAAATTGTAATGATAGGTTTTCCTTCCAAAGAAACAGTACAAAGGTGTAGCAGTAGAGGACAATCTGAGGGACAAAACACTGGACACCAGGTGACCCTCTTTTTTATGCCCCCAGGACCGAAATGCATAAAACTCTGTGCTTGGATACCTATGTGACAACACAAGCAGAAAAAGATTAGAAGATGCTACCCTGCTGACTTTGGTAATGAAAGCAGAGACTACAAACCAAGAAATGCAGGTGGCCTCTATAACTAGAAAAGACAAGGAAGTGGGTTCTCTCTTGTTGCCTACAGAAGGAACACAGCCCTGTTTAAACTTGATTTCAAGTCAGTGAAAGCCATTTAGGACTTCTGACCTCCAGAACTGTAAGATGATAAATTTGTGTTCTTTTAAACCACTAACTGTATAGTAATTTAGTACAGCAGTAATAGGAAATTAATGCCCCTTATAATCTAATATAGTCTTTATTTTTCTCAATATCTTCCCCCTGAACCTCCTGTGGCAAAATTTCAGTTTAGAAACAGATCACACATACTGCATCCGTTTATACACTGCTTCAGTTAGGGTGCCTTTTGGCTGCAGGTGATAGAAAACTCAACTCAAAATGGCTTAAACAATGGGAGAAAAATATCTTACATAATATATCACAAGGTAAAATAGCTCCAGTGTTGGTTAATCTTACTGATGTCATCAAGAACCCAAGTTCTTTCCTTTTTTTTTTTTTTTTTTTTTTTTTTTAATTTGACTTCCTCAATGGTAGCTTCGTTCTCAAACTAGCTCCTTTCTTGGTTATAAGACACATGCAATTCTAACATGACAACACCTAGGAGGAGAAAACCTCTTCTTTAGACTCCTTCTAGAAGACTTTTTACACCTCGTTGGCCAAAATTTGGTCCTACCATAATTTGTATAATCTGCATTTACCCCACAACATACAGAGATTAACACTCAAGCAAGAGTGGGCACTTGGAGCAAATAAAATGGGGATAGTGGGTGTTATGTGGGCATCAATGCTGTCTACCAGATCTATGGTATCTCGTTTAGTTCTCACAGTCACATCAGATCTCGTATTTTGTGTGTATACTTGGAAAAGCCACAACCCTGAGAGATTGAACTGGGATGAGTCCAGGTCAGTCTGAGCTCAAGGCTTCAGAACTGCTGTCAAATGTTGCTTGATTTCCACTCAGTGCAATTTACTTACACTTCACTCATAAATCCCAAGGAAAAAATATACTTTATTATTTTCTTATAAATTAAGCTCTCTTACAAGTTCTTTACTCCTCTTGCAAGCAGAAAGAGGAAACTAACAATTTAAATTCAATCCCATAATCTCAGGCAAATCCCATATTCTGAATAGACTCCTTGGGTAATTTGTCTTTTAGATAAGCATTCAATCTTTTAGATATCCTTGCCCTTCTCTTCCCCAAGATATTCAAGGAAGGGAAGGGGTTCTTGGTTCCACATGTTGTTCCCTGCTGCAAACTGCCTACACTGAGCTTGTTCCTCAACCTTTGAGGATCAGCCAGCATCTGGAACTGCGGAAACCTATGCCTGGGCTGAGTTGGATCAGCCTCTTGCAGCTCCACAATGGCCTGGTGGTTCTCCCTGACTGACCAACTTGAGCTCCACCGCATCCTTCATCTGGCCACTGGCCTACATGGCTGAAGAGGTCACCTTCCGCTTGTTATGCCAGATTCCAAGGCAGGCCCTGTAGCTCTTGTTCAGTCCTCTTACCTATCCTGCTTGGGTTAGGGGGAGGCAATGGATACTTCTACACCACATAAATTAGTGCATAAATTGCCTAGAGGAAGAGGATAATCCAATCACCTTCCAGAGTTTCAAACCTAAATTGGAGGTCCATGAAGGTCTTACCTAACACACCCATCTCTCACCCCTACTGTCTCTCAAATCTTTCTTCTCACAACTTCCAGCCAAAAGGGCAAAACTTGCACTTAATTCCGTTTCCTCTCTTGCCAGAATGTGTCCAGTTGATCACCTTCTCCTCCTCCTTCCAGATTCCAGGTTCATAGCTGTCTTGCTGGGGAATGGAATTCAGGAGAGAAAAAGATCCTCTTACCAGTAACATGAGCTAAATTAAAAAGCTTTATCATAAATATGAGATAACCTCAAGAAGAAAAAAAAATATCTACCAAATTTAGAGAGTTACCTTAAAAATAGGCAAGGACTGATTTATGTGTCCTTGTATAAAGACAACACAGATAGCACTTGAATCTTTACATAATTAGGATGTATAAGTATATCTATAGCAACAAGGTAGTGCAAACCTTATGATTCCCATGGCTTCATGGGTGAATTCTACCAAGCATTCAAAGAACTAACACCTATCCTTCTCAAACTATTCCAAAAATTCAGGAGGGAAGATTCCTAAGCTCATTTTACAAGGCCCAGCATTATCCTGATTCCAAAACCAGACAAAGACACTACAAAGAAAGAAAATTATTGGCCAATATTCCTGATGAATATAGATGCTTAAAATCAACAAAATATTGGCAAACCAGAACCAGGAGTATGTTAAAATGATCATATACCATGGTCAAGTAGGATTTATTCCAGAGATACAAGGTTAATACAATCTCCACAAAGCAAATAACATGATACGACACATAAACAAAACGAAGGATAAAAAGAACATAATTATATCAATGAATGCAGAAAAAGTATTTGATAAGATCCATTTATGATTTTTTTTAATAAAAAAGGAAATCTTATCTTTTATGACAGTGTGGATGGACCTGGAAAGTATTATGCTAAGTGAAACTAGTCAATCAGAGAAAGACAAATAGGATATGATTTTACTTATGTGTAACATCTAATGAACAAGATAAATTAACAAACAAAATAGAAATAGACTCATACATACACAGAAGAGACTGACAGCTGTCAAAGGGGAGAGGAGTAAAAGGCTAGGTGGAAGGATTAAGCAATAAAAAAGAAACCCATAGACACAGGCAACAGAATAGCAATTACCGGAGACAAAGGGGTTAAGGGAGGTAGCAGAAGGTAAAGGGGAGATAAATGGTAACAGGAGGAGACTTGACTTTGAATGGTGAACACACAATACAATACAGAAATAATGTATTGTAGAATTGTACACCTGAAACCTATATAATTTTATTAACCACTGTCACCACAATAAACTCAATTTAAAAATAAATAACCATGTGATTCCTCAGACTTTGACCACAGGAGAGCAAGATGTGACTATTATGCTAATGAGCTCAGTAATACCACAAATGCAATTAACAAATGAAGTTTATTATCACTAGCAAGCATTCACTTCAAAGAGATAAGCTACTGTGCTCCAGATACACAAGTAACTATTTTGCTGTGTTTGTCCAAAAGCAGTCTTTTCATCTTTGCTCATTTATTACTACTAATGGATAAATGCCTGGGAATGTGGGCTCAGCTCATTACTAATATATATTACCTTGATTATAATTTGACCTCGTGCACATTTCAGTTAGAAGAACCCTACAAAATATCACTTCTATTTATAACACAGCCTCATCTGCCAAGTCTACAGAGAAATCACATCCTAATTGGAAAGAATAAAAGGTTACCTTTGCACATAAACTGCACATTCATTTAGTCATTGATTTTATTTCTTTCTAATTATCAATGGTTGTGCATCTCCTGGTAGCTTGGATAGAGTTTTTTTCCCTTCTAATAATTTCTGAGAAATGGAAAGCCAAATGATCAGATCAGTAGATTGGGAAAGCTATAGTTTTGATGTGTGGTTTATTGGGGCCATCAAAAATTAAGAAACATTTATGATTCAAACTTTGAATCCTAAATCCTTTTAAATATTTCTGTAAGACTGTGGTTCTGAGGCTAACAGACTATATTCACATGACTCCTTCACTATCTGTGTCAGAAGATGTGCATCATGTTTGTAGTTTAAAATAAAATTATGCTCTTGCTGTACACCCAAAATTAAATATTCATCTTGTCACCAGTAGCTTTTCTTACTTTCCATCCATAAGAACTGAAGTCATGGGTCTCAGCTGTAGGTTTTAGACTCTTTGAAGAAAAGGGTGAATGAAGCCAGTCTCCAATGGAAATTGTCCCAGTCACCAACCCTCAGCACCAACTCATGCACAGCCGCCCCCTTGCTAATCTCATCTTGCTTCTCATTCACTGAGTCACCCCTCAGGCTGCCATAATAAAATACTATACACTGGATGGCTTGAACAAGACATTTCTTTTCTCATAGTTCAGGGGGCTGGAAGCCAGAGATCAGAGTATCGGCATGGTTGGGTTCTGGTGAGGACTTACTCTATATGCTGTTGATGGCCACCTTCTTACTGTGTCCTCACATGGTGGAGAGGATGCTCTGATGTCTCTTCCTCTTCTTTTTTTTTTTTTTCTTTTTAAATTTATTTTTATGATACTTTTTTCCATTACCATTTATCCCCCTTATACCCTCCTTGTGCCTCCACCCACCTCCCGACCCCTGCAATCACCACCCTCTTCCTCTTCTTATGAGGATACCACTTCTGTCAGATCAGGGGTCCATCCCTATGACCTCATCTAACCTTAATCCCCTCCTTAAGGGTTCTATGTACAATACAGTTACATGGGGTTAGGATCTCAACATATAAATTTGGGGTGGGGGGCACAATTTTGTCCATACCATCCCTGGCCTGGTACATTGATTCACCAGGACACAATATTCTTTCACCCACCAAAAAAAAAAAAAAAAGTTTGAGAAAGCTGTGTGGGGAGAGTGACACGTGGGTAGCATGACTCACCCAATTCACCAAACTATATCATTTTTGCCTTTTGTCTCCTAAAATAGCTTCTCCAGGTGGCCCCTTAGAATTTCTATCTTAGGGGTCAAGATAGAAATTTATCAGGAAGGTTGTAAGGGTAGATGGAGTATGGAAGGGCCATTTAGCCAGAAGAGAAGGCTGTGGTTATCTAAGCAAAGAATGGTTCTGACCATAGATGTCACCTACATCATAAGAGCTGAGAAGCTCTGGAAACAGCTGTTAAAAATGCCTCCCTCATTGGTGTGATGCTAGGACTAAAACCTCACTGTTGGAGATGTGTTAAGGAAATGAGAGTCAATGTAGTTGTCAGCTAATAGAAAATTAAGGCAGAAGAAGAGACTATTTCTTATCATTTTTTCCTAGATTGTAAGAGCCCCAAGGGAAGGAACAGCATTTTGCTCACCTTTGCATCCCGCCTGCACCTAGTATAGTTAACTTGCTCAAATGTGGGTGCTCAGTAGTGTCTTGAACAACTAAATGTTGCCAGAGGATTTACATTTCCTTCACTTTCACATGCTAAGTGCTGACTAGACCTGATTACCTTTATTGTTATTTATATCACCAAGTATATTTATTCATTTTGTTTTCACTGCAGGAGCCAAACTGAGTGTAGATGCCACACAGGCCCAGCAATAACCCAACCCGAAAGTCACATACTAATAATCACTTCTTTATAGGCTTCTATCCACTTTGTGAACATGCTAAATAGAAAACAAGCCAATTTTTATTTAGTGTGGATATATAACTGGAAATTATTCTGGGCCACAGTAAAAGCGCAAGCAATGTGCTATTCACATTACAAATAAATTCAGTCTTTAGCATTCCAATCATGAATTCATTTACTGTATCTGATTGTTTTTATATCAAACAGCTGAATTTTCTGCCTTCTTTCATTTGCAGTACTGGAAGTATTTCTGTTTTGAAGTTGCATCTTTTATTAGAGGAGCTGGCACTGAAAAAATGAACAAGTTAACAGGGTCAGAAGAAGGTCTTGCCCAGAAGCACAGACTTGGAGTGTCACCTCATGGAGAAATGGGACAGCAGGGAAAAGTGTCAGGCTGTAGCCCAAGGGGAAGTGATGTATAGTGATTTGTACCTCACACATGCCTGAATGGTGGGCTCCTCTCTAAAATGTCATGTATCTGCTCTTGACCTAGTCAAGGCACATCTGGTTATAAGAAAGGAACAGAATTCCTCTCAAATTAGCTCAAGAGAAGACGGTCTGTTCAAAGGTACCTCTTTTGCTTTTCATGGCAAAAACAAAAACAGGCCTCAAGGACAAAACTAGAGCTTATCTGGGATGCTCCACAGCATGAGTTCCCTGCCTGTCACACCAGTTTTGCAGTTAAGGTGTCTGAGCCCTGAATAACTCTTTTTCTCTGTTACATAGTCCATTGCTATGCAAAATGTGAATCACCTGAACTTGTTAGAAAGCAATCTCAGGCCTCACCCTAGCCCTATTGAATCAGAATCTGCATTTTAGAACAATCCTCAAATGAGGAGGGCAAAAGGATGGGAGGGAAAGGGAGAGAGAGAAACAGAGAAAGAATGAGAATATAGTTGGCTGGCTGCTTGGCAGTGGACTGACCACCCCCGAGGAAAGAGGCCACCTGCAATTGAATTCTGGAGGACGTAGATGAACCAAGGCCATGGGCATGCATGGCAGACAAACTCACTCTACTGTGTATTTGAATGTGTTTCTGAGCTCACTTGAGCCTGAGTACATTTTGAGTGTTTAGTTCCTAAAAGAGTCTACAAACTGGGGGCTGACTGTTACCACCTTTACGCACAGCGCCTGAAATTAGGCACCCTTGTTTCTCAGGTGACTGGAAGTGTCAAGTGTCATTAGCAGAGCAAATGTTTGGCCCTTTATGAGCACTACTGTTACATAGCTGCACATAAAATTAAAGAGCAAAGGGAGCTTTGTAAAATTCTTACCAGTTCAGTGATCTAGTAATGAGCTCTCCCAACCTCTTCTTCTCTAAAACCTGAATCTCTCCAAAATATCAGGGTCTTCACTGATATTTTCATTTGGGGCTACAGATTTCATTCCTGGAGGTAAAGAAGAGAGCTCTATGTCATTTTCTCCCCAGAAGTTTAATCCTAATTTGAGGAGGCAAAGTTTGGTTAGCTAATTAATAGATTTTATTTTTTACAATTACAAGTACTTGGCATTCTTCTGATTAAATTTCCGAACTGATTAAAAATTAGACCCTGCCTTATAGAGCTGAAAACTGGCTGGGGAAGCCCCCGGCAAGCTCCTGGGTTGGGACACCTGACAAAAAAATAAAGGAAGGCTGTGGATAAGAGTACCAAAAAGGATAGGCATAATTTTTCTCTCTCTATTCCCTCTCTGCTCTCATCCAAGCATCAATCTTTCTGTGCTCCAGTTTTCAGCACATAGAAATTTCTGGTTCTTACCCTAATAGCCAGAAATACACAAATCCCTCCAGAATCACAGACTCAGCATTTCTGCTATAGCCTATTTTCTGTGTCCTGCCAATCAACATACATTCAATGGGTCCTGCTCCCTAGTGCCAGCCAGGCTGAAAGCCTGCCCTGAGTTCCTTGGACTTCTGCCATGAGCACACCTTTGTTAAAAGACACATTGGCAACTCACCTTTGTTAAGAATGTTCAGGTGCAACCATGAGGTAAAGAGGGACCCAACAGAGGCTCTCACTCCTGATGTTATTTTTACAAATATAAGGAAGCAGGGATAAAGTGAACTTCAAAGAAAAAAATTGTTAAAACAGGTGCCCAGAACAGCATCTTCAGGTAGATGCTTTCTTAAACCATGTGGCTCTGATATGTGTTCCCAACATATACCGAGAGGTGGGCACCTGATCCAAGATGGGCCAACCATAAAGTCTCAGCCCTCAGTCACTGGTATTGATCCAAGAATACATCCATGTCCCAAGTCAAGCCAGTCAGAATTCTATGCTGTTTTGAGGGGGGTTTTCCAAACTTGAGTAGAGGACAAAGGACCTTTCCTCTCTGGTCTTGGAACTATAAATAGGTGAGGTTAGAGCTACAGCCATAATGGCTCCAGCCACTTGAAAAGCCAGTTCAAGCAAGCAAGCTGATGCTTAAAAAAGCCAAGACAAGCAATGAAGAACAGGAGTCCTCACAATGTTCAAATCTCCAGGTCCACCCCTGCTCTTCTCTGCTTTCTCTAGTTCAAACTCACTTCCTTTCACTTGCCACCAAGAGAGTTTTGACTAATATGCCCTCCTCCTCCATTGCTGCTATATCTGGCCTCAGTGGAATAGAAATGCTTCCTTAGAAGCAAGCAGAATTGATAGGCTATGACTACCTACACCATAATGCAATCAGAAGATTTGAAGGGATAAGGAAGAAGAAATAATAAGGATAACTGTCAGAGCATTTTATGTCAAGATAAAATTGCCATTTTTATACAAATCTTTATTAATGGAACATAATGCTCTTAGATTCTTCTATTTACATGGATTACACACACCAGACTCATACTCATACCTATATGTGTATTCACTGTACAGAGTATGGAACACTGAGCTCAACACCAGAGACCATGTACTCTCAATGACAGTCATTTTACCAATGTGGGGCCCTGTTTTCTCATCTTAACAGGGAGTTTAAAGCAGAAGAACAGGAACAAAAGAAAAGGGAAAAAAAGCTCTGTTAGAACTATTAAGATAAATTTAGCAAAGTAGCAGGATACAAACTCAATACCCAAAAATCAGTTGCACTTCTATACACTTACAATAAATAATCTGAAAAAGAAGTCACAAAAACAATTTCATTTAAAATGGCATCAAGTCCTGGCTGGTAGCACAGTGGATAAGGTGCGGGCCTTCAAACCCAAAGGTCGCAGGTTCGATTCCCCAGCCAGGGCACATAACCAGGTTGCAAACCAGGTCTCCAGTCAGGTCTGTGGCTGGAGGCAAGTGAAACGCAACCATACGGTTGATCTCTCTCTCCCTCTCTGCCTCTCTCCCTTCCCCTCTTTCTAAAAAAAAAATAATGAAATAAAATCTTTAAAAATAAATAAAAAATTAAAAACATTCCTTATAAAAATTTTAAAAATAAAATAAAATATCCTTAGGAATTAACCAAGCAGATAAAAGATTTGTACGATGAAAACTACAAAATATTGCTGAAAGAAATCAAACAAGACATAAACAAGTGGAAACACATCCCATAAATGTGAAACTTCATGAATTTGAAGACAACGATGTTAAAAGGTCAATACTACCCAAAGCAACCCACAGATTCAGTGCAACCCCTATCAAAATCCCAAAGATTTCTTTTTTACAGAAATAGAAAAACCCATCCTAAAATTCATGTGGAATATCAAGGGACTCCACATAGACAAAACAATGTTGAAAACAAAAACAAAACCAAGGGACTCATTTCCTGATTTCAAAATTCACTAAAAAAAAAGTGTTACCAAATAGCAAGTTGAGGTCCTGCTGCTTGCCACCATGGTCTGGGCAAAATTCCAGAGGCAAAGGTTTAGATAAAGGAAAGGAGTCTCTGTTGAAAAGCAGTCACTTAAGCCTACCAAGTAACAGCTTTAATCACTTCAGCCTATTAATTCAAGCTAAACTCTAACACCTGGATTTTCCTATCATTTCTCCTGGTAGTTTCTGTGGGGTTAGTTTACAAACTAAACATAATACACAAAAGCTACACAATTCTGGAAGAATGGCAGGCTTCTGTCCCAGAGCCTGTTCCCTCTAGACACCCAAAGAATAAACCTGTCACCCTCTGCCAAGCCAGCGTGACCCTATGCTGTGCCTGGAGCTCCTTCCCAGCTGCAGCACATCATCCAGGAATCCTTGAGGAAGAAGAGTCTGAGGGCCAGAGCCAGCCAATCCAGAAGCCAAAGAACCTGGGTCAGAGCCTGAAAAAGAGCCAGCTCAGGAGCCAGAAAAACTCCCAATCCAAAGAGCCAGCCTTCTGGCTCTTTTATTTTTATTGGCTTTGAAGGCATTTCACTTCTCAGCCAATCAAGTCCTAGACTGGCCTTCCATTGCCTCAGCAAACTCCTCCTACGGCCCCTTTTACTTTTCCCCAACGATCTTGATCAGATCTCTCTACACCAAAACTACAAAAGTCAAAACAGTGTGATAGTAGTGTAAAGACAGACATATAGAACAATGGACTGAATAGAGAGTCCAGAAATAAATCCTTGCATATACAGCCAAATTTCAGTGCAGAAAGTATAGTCTTTTCAACAAATGGTGCTGGAAAAACAAGACAGTCTCTCAACAACCCTATAGCTAAAATTCTAGAATTACACGCAGTATCCAAAGGTACCCCCTGACTTCTCTCACAAAGTCAAGAAATAAGTTCAAAACAAATTCTTATCCTCCCTTTGATCCACAGTCTGTAGTTGAATCTCTGAGACCTGGAAGGAAATAAGAGCCCATTACCCTGTTTATAAATCCTAGGAATGTCCATTCCTCCAGCTCAAGGACTTCCTCTTATCGATCTTCATATCTTCAGAGGCTAATAAGCCAAATAATCATGTGCTGCATGAATATATCATAAAAAAAGCCTAGTAGATTTCTCGTTATGATAGTGGCCGATACATTCCCCCGACCTTCCCACTGAAGTATCTAGGAAACCATATAACAAAAATGAAAAAAAAAAAAAAAATGCAATAACTTTGAAAATAAGAGCACTAACCATTTTAATGGTTAAGAATCTTCTCTTAACCAAAGGAATGTGAGTCCTGAATACAGATTTAAAGGATGAAATAGGAAGGATAAAGAAGGAATTTCCTCTATACCACCTGAGTATATTTACTTTTTTGTCAACCAAAATATCTGCAACAACTTCCTTATTCAGAGAAACCCCAATCCAGAACATGCCCTCTTAAAAATTCTCTAAGGGACATAAAGGAAAGATGTCTATGTTTATTTTATCCCAAGCAGACACTAAAATTTATTATAAAACCAAACTAATTTAAACAATATAGCACAGCGAAAGAATCAAAAGATGACTCCAAAGTATAAAGTAGATAACCATGAAAAAGACCTCAGACGTGTAAGATCTGGTGTGATTTATTCCACAGACCTGGGTTCAAATTCAGTCACATCTCTTCCACTTTTCTAATAAATTATTCAAGGGTTATACCTGCTTCTTAGTAATAAATTCAAGATCTTCTTGAGACTTTCCCTCAAGCCAAATTGTTCAGGAACCCCATGGGACTTGGTAATCCAAGGGAGTTGGAATTCAGACTGGCACCCTTATCCTAGCAGAATGAGAACTGAGTCTAATCAAGTCACCATTTTTACTGTTCCTCGTTGCAATATGGCCATATTGAAAACAGATTCTACTTATTTTGCCATCTATTGCAGGCTCCCTGCTGTCATAAAATCTTTGTGGATCCAAGTTTCTGCACAGGCCCTTCAAGGAAGGACAATCTTTAAATGTGCTCATTTCAGCCAAGAGAATCATAGGCTTGGGGTCTTAAGACTACAGTTCTTAATAACCTGGTTTTTCCATCCCCTTAAAGCCACCTTCCATGGTGACAGGGAGACACTTCATTGTTTAGGGAGAGGCCAAAGTAGGTGATATATAATACTTTCTGGTCCTGGCCCCTAGTTCCTAAGAGGTAGCCTCTATACCTCTTCAATTTCCTGATGGGTGTATTTGTTACTCATGATGGGTCCCTCAGGCCACACTTGACTATTTATGCTTAGCAAAGTGATTCTTAGACCACTGAGATGACTAAAAATGGGGACTGACCAAGCCAGAAAGGTCAACTGTGTGATTAAAGGACTGGGGCTTTGAAACACAGGATATTAGTCCAGTCTCCAGGAAGGAGGAAGGGGCCTCAATATTGAGTTCAACCACATGCCCAGTAATTCAATCAATAATGCCTTGGTGATGAAGCCTTGGTCAAGAGTGGCCCTGGAGACCTCCTAATTTGCAGCTGGAGTCTGAAATGTGGACACCCTAGGACTGTTCTTTAACCCCAAGTCTGGCTGCCTCCTGGTATTTGGGTAGCAAGAAGTTGTGAAGATAGAGATGGCAGAAGTGACTGCATTCAAGAGATAGAAAGTGAAATTAATAGAATTTGGTGATGAATATTGTCAGGTACAACCCAAAAATGTGTTTTTGAAGATAATGAGTTACCAGTCTTATTACCTAAGACGCAAATTTTAAAATCTGAATTATAGAGACATATGGTTCTTTATATCATAATAAGCACATAATAGCTGTGTGTATTAACACCTTAGGGGTAAGGAAAAGCAAACAACTCTAATCTTTATTTTCACACAAATCACATCAATCAGAGACTAATAGAAATAACTTTAAGCAAATGCCATAACAGAGGGTTTTTTTTAAGTCTTTAACATTATAATTCTCATGTCATTTATCATAGGACTTGTCACTATCAGAACTGTGCCTAATTGACTGAGTTGAAAATAGCTTTAAATTTAAATCTCCCTTCCCCTATAGCTGAAATTTAAATCCTTGACAGGGTTACACTTTTCATCAGTGAGCTTGCCCAAAGGGAAAAACTTTAAGAGAAGCTATAATTAAAGACCTAGCATGAGAGCTACAGTAGAACACAGAACCCACAGTAGAACACCGCCTACAATTAAAATCTAACTCAGCACAAGAATCCATTTTGTACTGTGAAGACTCATAAAAACTGGGTCTTTACTTTAAATTGCAGAGGTCCTTACACTACCCAACCAGTAACAACAATGCAAAAAGAGTAAAAGAACCTGTTGAGCATCAAATTCCTTGGTACTCATTAGCAGTTTGGTATCTACCACACAGGTAAAGCATCTTTGTAAAGCACTAGGAGTTCACGCTTCATCAAACTGTTCAGGCCCCATCCTGGGGTTGTACAAAATAACCTACAGCTACTTCTATCCCACTGAACAAAGAGAACATGAACCACCAAATCTAACTCCAGTTCATCCAGACTTCCCAAAGACCATTCTGGTACCTCAAATATTGGCCCCATTCTCGCACCATATAACTCAATTTGATGTTCACAAAATAGAGACATTGTTACATTGTTGTAGCCTGAACTTTCCTGGCCTACCTTCATGCATGCAAAATAAGAGTTGTGCACACAAAATAATATGTCTTTAGTTCATTCCTACCAACAACTTTGGGAATTCTAGCCCCAACTCAAAATCACCCTCAAAATCATTCTTGGGAATTCTAGAGGGTCTATCACATGTATTCTCAAGCAAAAGGACTACTTGCAATAGTCTCCTAACCAGGTTCTGTGCTTTATCTCTTCTCCCTCCATACCTACCAAAGGAATACTTTCAAAGTACAACTCTGCCTAATGTCATTCTTCTGCTTTGGTTCTTCAAGAGCTTTCTTCATTGTTCTAATAATAAAAATTTCTTTGCTCTCAAGATAAAGACTAAGATCCTAGCTGACAAGGTTCTTCATGGCCAGACCTCATTCTATTTCTCAAGTCAAATCTTGCACCATACTCCTTCCATTTATGCCAGCCATGCCAGCCTTCTTTCAAATCCTCAAATGCACCATGTAACTGCTACTCCAAAGCCTTTGCACATGCTGTTCCTTCTACCTAGAATGATCTCTACCAATCACCTCCCACCTCCAATTAACTCCTTCTTCTTGAAGACCTCAACTTAATTCCCCTAACTATATACTTTTCTGTCACCAAACACCTCTTCTCTAGATCCCTTGATGTGTATCACAATTGTACACATCATGTCATGTCTGCATCCCCCAGTGAATTTTAAGCTCACTATTGTATCCCCATCATCTTTCACTGAACCTAATATATAGGGCAATAAATATTTGTTGGATGGGTACGTGTATTGGTTAGGGTAAGGCTAAATAACTAAAACGAAGAGATTCAACAATAATTTTAAAATGTTTAAAAGAATTTATTTTTTGCCTAAAAATTAGTGGTGAGCATTTTGCCAGTGGATGGCTCTGTCCACACTCATTCAGAGATGGTGGATGCTGTTTTTCTCTGTACATCAAGATTGAGTTGATAGGTTTCAGGCAGCAGAAGAAAAATACTTAGAGATGCATATCCAGGTGTCTGAAGTCCCAGAGCTGCAAGTGCTACACATCACTTCTCACATTTCACGTGGCAAGGGAAACTAATAAATGTAGGATAGATTGCTGACCATGTGCCCAACTACAATTCTGTTACTCTCGAAAGGGAGAACAGAATTCATGGACAGTTAAGAGTCCCCACTGTATAGTAAGTGAATGAATGAATGAATGAATAAGTGAACATAGTCCTCCCAGCTTCCACATAATAAGCACCATTTGCCCCTCGCCTTTTCTGGCTTTCTGCCAAGGCACCCAGAGTGAACAATGGGACACCCAATGTGCAATAACCAAGGTCAGATGTCTTTTAACTTGGTCAAGGCATCTGGCACCAGTAATGCTGAACCTGTTGGTTTATGTTCTCACAGCCCAAGGAAGATCAGCTAAAGTTGCTCCCTTCTGTTAGTTACGCATGTATTACCAATCCCTCCTCTCTGGAATTCAGGCTTATGTCCTCAGTGGCTGGGCTGAAAGGCAAGTAGAGAGTGATGATACTGACCTGTGCTCATAATTAACCCAGCCCTCTGACACCAGAACATTATTCAGGCACCAAGTTCCTGAACAGAGAGTCACTGTTCAGATTGAGATCTTTCATGGGAGTCTCACTGGTCCTTTGTATGAAGACTCCGGGGGAATTGCCCAACAGACAGACCGTCCTGACTACCCAGCCATGATTGAACTAAAGAATTTTACAGAGACAATGCTCAAATTAAGATTTCAACAATATGGACTAAAGAAAATATCTTTGTCCTGGTTGGTGGCACAATGGATAAGGCGCCAGCCTGCAAACCCAAAGGTCGCTGGGTTGATTCCCAGCCAGGGCATATAACCAGGTTGCAAGCCAGGTCTCCAGCCAGGTCCTCAGCTGGAGGCAGGTGAAAGGCAACCATACATGGATGCTTCTCTCCCTCTTTGCCTCTCTCCCTTCCCCTCTCTAAAAATAATAAGTAAAATCTTTAAAAAGAAAGAAAGAAAGAAGGAAAAGAAAAGAAAATATCTTCAGCCCTGACCAGTATGGCTCAGTAGGTTGGGCATCATCCCACAAAGCAAAAGGTTGCCGGTTCCATTCCCACTCAGGGCAAATGCCTGGACTGCGGGTTGGGTCCCTGGTAGGGGCACATACAAGAAGCAGCTCTGATGTTTCTCTCTGATGCTTCTTTCCCTCTCTTTCTCCCTCTATCTAAAAATAAATGAATAAAATCTTCTTTAAAAATAAATAAATAAATTTTTTTTTTTTTAACAGAAAATATCTTCAAACTGATTCACTTGTAAAACAAAATTCACAGAATTATCAACAAAACAGAAAAGGGTGTTTCAGTTACTATTGCAAACACTCTAAAGCTTAATGGCATCAAGCAACCTTTTTATTATGTTCACAGATTCTGTGGGTCAGGAATTTGAACAGTGCTCTGCAGGGAGGGCTTTTTGCTCTCTGCTGGTTAAGTCTTCAAATAGGAAACACCAAAGATTAAGGGTTTCTCAGTGGCCAAAGGTGGAATCATCTGGTAGTGTTGATTCTCACATGAGATTGATGCTAGTGGTCAGCTGAGAGCTCCAGGCCGGTGTCTGGAACACTACCTATACATGGCCTCTTCATGTGGGCTAACTGGGGTTCCTCATAGCATGATTGCTGGGTACCAAGAGCAAATGTCCCAATACAATGAAGCAGAAATGAATAGCATTTTTATGACCTTGCTTCAATACCACACAGCATCACTTTCATCTTACTCTATTGGTTGAAGCAGTCACAAAGGTCCACCTAGATGCCAGAAGAAGGCACAGCAGATCACACCATTTGATGAAAAGAATATCACATTGTAAGAGCAGGTGAAATAGGAGAACTCACTGCTGTTACCTTTGGAAAACATGATCTGCAACCTTTGTCTAGTTCCCTCTGACAAAAAGAGGATTTTCTAAATAAATAAGCCCATTAGCAATATATTTGAGACAGTAAGGATTTTGGAGTTTTGCTTTAATGACTTGAAAGGCAAAGTCATATAATTCATGCTTTTCTTCTATTAAAACAAAATTAGAACTAATACTCCTCAATGGCTTTGAAGATCAACTGGCCAGATAAGCAGATTGTCACATGTGTTTATATAACATATGGGATCAAAATGAAAGGCTGGGAATGATGGATGATTTAGGAATTACTTTTATATCATGAAGGGCATGAGAGCTATAGGGCAAAAGAAATATTCCCCTTCCAGCTTATATTCCTTTTAATACTTTAAGTTCTGTACTTGAGAACCCCAAGTGTCCTCAGACCTCACCAGCCCGTGAGATCACAATAACATATTGCCTACATCTTGCTGTTTCCTAGACTCCATTTACAAGATTTTGCAGACACCACCACCTCTCCAGCCTCAAAGTCTTACCCATTCTGAGGAGCTCCAGGTGTTATGCTCAGAAATAAATGCTGCTCATACCCTTCTGCTCCAAATGTCCACTATCAAAAAGTTACTAGGGTGAGATGTTCAGAACCCTCAATGGCTGCCAGTGCCACTGTGAGGACATGGCACTCTAGGAACCACACTCTCACGTGATCCTTCAAATGGCCAAGGTGCACCTGGGAGAATGGCTTCCTCTTCATGCCGACAGCCAGACACCAGGCAGGGGCTGCTGGTTTGACCAGGCTTACAAGATCCCTCACCAAAGCAACCCTTCTCTCTGCTGTGTCGTTGTCAATCATGTGTCCCACCCACCCCCACCCCCTCACCCCCACCCCTCCGCTGCTGCCCAAAACCCTTTCACTCAGACCAACAGATGCAGATGGGGATGTCAGTGTGCACACCAATCCCAAACCACAAATCCGCAGGGAGCCAGGACAGGGCTGGTTTCTGTAAGGGGTGTGGGGGATGGACAACAAGGCAGAGAGAGACAGAGAGGAGGAGGGGTGGCAAAGTATCAACATGTGGTGAATTAAGGAGACAATGGTTACACATCTTTTTGTTCTATTATTTCAATTTTTGTATAGGTTTAAAATGCTTCAAAATAAAATGTTAAGGGAACATTTGACAAATTGAAGAACCACAGAAATCGCCAACCATCTATATAAAGTACCCATAAACAGAAAGAAAGAAAGAAAGAAAGAAAGAAAGAAAGAAAGAAAGAAAGAAAGAAAGAACTATAGACACACAAAAAAATATAATTGTTTTCATGGTTACACCCCCAAAATCTGGTTCAATATATAGGCTTAGTCATTAAAACAAGAAATGGTGACCACCCAGACTAAGGCAGTGAAAGTGAACGTAGAAACTAGATTTGGGAGAAATTTCTGACTGGAAACAGTGTGAGGGAGGGAGGAGTCAGGGTGACACATTGATGTTTAAGTTAGGACAGATGATGCAAGAAGAGGACAAGAGAGAAATTCTGTTTGGACACAGAGAGTTCAGGTTCCAACAAGACATCCAGGCAGAGATAGAAGGCAGACTGGACCATGAGTGCAAAAGATATAAAGACAGGACTCAATTTGAGCTGGGGCAGACACATGAGATCACCCAGGACAAATATGAAGGAAAGTGAGAAGAGGGGAAGAGGAAGACAGGCTGCCAAGGGGAACCACTCTCCAAAATGAGGCACCTTGTGCTGATTCCACACACGGTGCTATTTCTTCATATAACTCATTCCTGGGCAAATCCCTTTCCATTAACGTTTCTGCTTTCCTTATATTGTTTTTTATTATTTTAGTTTTAGCTGATGCAAATACCAAGTATTTCTAATAAATGGACTTTTTCGTCTGTTATATCACCCCCAATGAATTTCAGTGCTGATAATTAGCAAGGTTTACATAACAAGTATAATTTCTTGATAATAAAGTCAGATCATTATCATTGATTTTTCTTAATGGAAGCATTTTGTGTTTGAAATAAACAGCAGGCATTAGCCAAAGATATATGGATAGCAATAACATTCAACTCTGATCATAACCTGTTTGCTACTCTCTTGAAACTAATCATAATCCTAGAACAAAATAAAAACATTAGGAGATTAATAAAAGCCATTTTATCACACAAGGCTCATTCTTCTTTAGTGCTACATTTATCACACAGGGGAAAATTACTTTATTACATGGGTAGCAACTCATTTATGGCAGGCACTTGAAAAATAAGTCTGATTTTCATTTTGAAATTTTATTTCTTCATAGTCATAAGACACGCAGTCATCAAAAATCCTTTAAAGTAAAACCACAGCCCTAGCTGGTGTGGCTCAGTGGATTGAGTGCTGGCCTGTGAACCAGAGCACAGCTGGTTCTATTCCCAGTCAGGGCACATGCCTGGGTTGCTGGCCAGGTCCCCAGTAGAGGGCCCACAATAAGCAACCACACATTGATGTTTCTCACCCTCTCTTTCTCCCTCCCTTCCCCATCTCTCTAAAAATGATTAAATAAAATCTTTTTTAAAACTGCAACATGTTTTTAAGTGCTTTGTTCTTAAATAAAAGAACGTGGCAGGTGCATATGTTACAGTTTAGACTGTTGATATATAGTTTATGTTAAATCATAAATAAAATTCAGTATTATGACCATCCCAGATCAAAATAATTAGGCAAAAGAAAGAGGTTTTCTAATTACTTGGTAAATTTATATAGTCAAGCAGATAATTTCAAGGAAGAAGAGGAAATGCCACTTCTGTACTTAGAAGTCAACTGGTAAATCATTGGCCTTGTTACCAAATGTCACTGTCTTATTCCACCAGCCGGTTCAGAACTCCAGGGCTGCCCTGCCCCAATTCTACCCCTAATCAAGTATTACTGGGGAAACCTGATGTCCACTCTCCTGTTTCATGATATAAAGTTGTACCTTGGAAGCAGTTGCCCAACCAGGGAAACCCAGTTCCCACTCCTTTTGCAGTCAGGTAGGTACTTACAACTCATTTTCACTGGGAAATGAGGCAGGGGTAACAAGTGCCACCCTGTAGCTGGTTCCTTAAGGAGCATGCAGCTCTCCTCCAGTCTCTCTTATTTGCCTTCCACCAGCTCAGTGACCACCAGGTCCAAAGAGAGTGTTGAATCTCCAGATAAAAGTCTGTGGAGCTCCTGAATGGAGAACTACCTAGGGGCTGCTATGGGGGCAATATACAAATTCCTATGGTGTTTGAGGCACTAAACATTTGGGGTATAGATGTTGCAGCAAGTTATCTTCTGTCTCAGAAACCAGAGGATGCATCCTATGTGCTCACAAACAAGGAAAATGAGCTATCTGATGAACTCCTGTCTATCATCACTTTATTTTCTCCTCTCTATTCCCTCAATATGAGGTGCCCTAGTATCAACGAGGTACCACCACTTCTGCTGGGCTTTACCATTCATGCTACTCATTCCAGCACACCTGCCACTGCCACTGGGAACACCGGACACTGCTGCCATAGCCACTAGGTGCAGCTGCTTCCACTGCCCTTCCTCTGTGTGTGCTGGGTGCTACATGCGCTCTGACCTGGCATAACCACCCTGCCCACACCCTGCTACAGCTGGAGTCCTTCAAGTGCTGGCACCTCCTCCTAGCTTTGTGGCAAAGTAAATGAAAGTGCCTCTTTCCATTTTGATGTGAAACTCATGTGGCTTCCAACAACTAAAAGAAAGAGAAAACCCAGTAAATGGTAGCTTTAAGCTTTGGCATTTCACCCCTTGATCACAAGAAAACTATAGCAGATCCAAGCAGTCCATCTTCATAAAACATCAATGGAATGAAAAGATAGGAGAGTTTTCCCTAGAAGCCCACCTGCAGAGATCTGCTTACATAACATGGAGCATAACTCCTTACATTCATGGTCATCTGGCTCCAAAAGGAACTCTGTCAAAAGAAATGAGATTGCCATTACTAACTAAACCAGTCATGATTTTAATCCCTCTAGCTCAGCCCTCCCCTCTCCACCAAAAAAGAAAAAACAAGATTGTGTTTGCCATAAAGGAAGGGGACAGTTGTTGGGGACAAAGAGGCCACTAACAGTAGCTGCTACAGATTCCAAAACTACAATACTGCCTCCCACCCAAAGGCTTTCAGTCTTCTATGATCCAGCCACGATCCCCAGGGGCCTGGCTAGGTACAAAGGTAAGTGGCAGCCATCAGACCTCTATAACAACATATATACATGCACACACACACTTGCTGTGACTATGGTTTTGATCATGGGCCAAACTTCATCAAGCCTCTCTCTGTCTCTCTTGTAATACAAGAGCTCACCACCGAGTCCTAATCAAAAAGGCTTCCTTACACGAAGCCCCACCAGTTTGAGTGATGAGTTCACCACATGTGTGTAGTATATCCCATAATAGTCATTGTATAGGCTCAAACCACAAATTACCAGCCCAGTTTTACCACTTTTCTTTTGCCTTGACAAAGCTGGTCTGGCCAGACTTTAAATGTACAAGCATGTCATTTTTTGATATACATACAACACTGACTAGAATGTATCAGGTAAAATGTCTTATTCTAGAACTATACAAAAAGAAAATATTGCTGGTGTTCAAGTCACATTAACAATAAACACTAGTAATGACAATAGGTCATTTATTCAAAACTAAATGCATTTAATTGTGTGAAAAATCAAAGATTGTCATAGGGAGCACACTGCTTGTAAGAAATGGTATATGTTAATAATTCTGAAAGAAAAATTCTGATTCATCTACAACTTCAAAGGGTAACATTTCCCAGAGGAAATAAAATTAATCATAGAAAAGGAAAATGCAACTGAGTTGAATGCATTTTTTAGACTCATTTTTTGGGGAGAGTTAGGAGGGCTCTTTCAAAGGATTTATTTGCTACAGATATGCTTGGTCCCACCAACAGGAGGAACTCAAGTTTTTGATGTTTAAAAGATTTTGCTCACTGCTTTATTCTTACAAGTGCATCAACATTCAAAAAACAATTTTAAGGAACCAGCATGGATGACCCATGGACATGGACAACATGTGAGATTGACTGAGGAGGGTGGGGCAGGGGAGAGCAGTGGGGGGGAAATTGAATAAATGTAATACAACAATAAAATTAAGGTAAAGATTTTTTAAATTCTTTTTAATAAGAAAAAAATTAATTCTTTTTGACAGCATTTGACATGTCTAGAAGGTTAGAAAAAGTTAGAATCTATATAATTAGATGTCTAAAATTAGACAATTGATCTCTCTCTCTCTCTCTCTCTCTCTCCATACTCTCTAAAACCAATGAACATGTCCTCTGATGAAGATTTTAGAAGATTTTAAATGCCTACATAATACTTTCAAGTTTGTCTCTTGACTCAATACATATAAAATACTTACTCTGGCCCTTGAAGAAAAATTTTTCTAATATTTGCTCTAAATGAGACCTCCAGGGGGCAGCACTGCTCAGTACATTTCATCTGGATCCAGATTATCCTTAGTTTAATAGTTGGATGGCTGTAACAGTTTTAAGAGAGTGTCCCATTCAGAAGAAGACATTTTTCTAATCTGCAAGTGAAGAAGCCAAGACCTAGCAATGATAATTAGATGGTCCGAAGTCCAACAGCCTTTTACTGGCGCAACTACAACTAGAAACCCCACTGCAATACCACCTGCATCTGGTGATGCCCACATGAAGTATTACAGCACCCGTTCCAAGTCTCTTTCAATCAAGCTCATCAACCTCTGTGCTTTAATAAGTATAAAGGTACAGATATTCAGAGTGTACCTCAGTGAAATAGACAAATGCATATAGTAAGAAACTTCCAAAAAATAATCTTATTCCTAAACTGAGGTACAGTCTAAAAATCAATCCCTGGATAAGTGACAAACTTGATATTGTCCTACATAATTAATCTCTGCCTATATGAGCCTGATGCAAAGACCCTAAAAAATACATTTAGTGCAAGGTTCAAAAGTGATTTGTAATATACTTAGTGGTGAATTGAGAAAAACACATTGACAAAATAAAAAATAAATTCCTTTCACTATGTATGCTAAAAATTACATCAGAGAGAAAATAATTCACTTGGTTCATTTTATACCCATGTTAAATGCCTCAAGTGATAAGAATTTCTGACTCCTTCCTGGGGAGGCCATTCCCTAAACTAATACTTTTCATTGTCATTAATGTTTTCCAAGGCAATATTTCAAGGTCTAATGGGTTTATTCACCACTCACTACAGATGCTGAAGTGAAACCTGTCTAATAATGCTCAAGCTATATTGCAAGTTTTGCTATGTTTTCAGAACTTGAGGGTATAAATCCTTAATGTGTATATTTTAACAAATATGGATACTTTCTTTAAAATTTGGGAATAAAGAGCCAATGAATTAGATCTAACTAAAAACTTTGACCTATCATCTGGGCAGCTGTAGTGAACCTAATGCAATTGCAGAAGTAAATTGTGGCTTTACGTTATCTAGGCAGTGTTAGAGAAAAACTTTCCTTCCTCTCTCCTGAGTGTTCTTTTGAAAGTCTTGCCGCTCTAGTTAGTTCAGTGCTATTTGTTTTTACTTATCTTCATTACTTTATTCCTCAGGAGTAATGTTCAATGTTTAGCAACAATAAATTTTATTTCCCATGTGTCAGTCTGGTTACAAAGCTGACACAATCTCCTCTAAATCTTTTGTGTGGCCTTACACGCATTCATTATGTTCTTCATCTTTCTGTCACCAGCCAACCATTGCACTCATTTACAGTGCGTTCCAAAGTAATTTCCATAGATTAGGAATCAAGAAGTGTCTCAAGTCCTACAGGTGCCTCCCTTGGCGCTCTCTGCAGGGACTGGGTTCGTTATCAAATCAACTCATACACCCCGTTTAAGACCTGTGGTGCTCGCTTTAACCTCCAGCTTCCGAATACACACCCTCTAATCATAACCCACCCGTCATTTATTTCCACCCATGCAATGCTCCCCTAAGAAGTTGTTCTGGGTTAAAATAAATAAATAAATAAAAGCAAAATAAATGACAACAGATAGGGGAAAAGGCAATATTGAGGGGACAAAATGATCCTCAATTAAAATGTCTGTTTTCATTTATAACAGGATGGACCAAAGACAAACTACAGTAAAATATATTCTTACTCTTCAAGAGTATTAGGCATTTTGTGAATTTTACTCCAATACAACAAAAATCTTTTGTCCACTTAGGCTATATTAAGAAGAGGCAATGTCATTTGCTCTAAGATTAAGCCAACCAACAAATATTTATTGAGGGTCACTTCGACTCTGTTTTACGTTGAAAACTACAGAAAAGTCATAATTGGTCCAAAAGAAGTGATGATTGTAGTCCCCTCAATACAAAGATGTCAAGGTCAAGGAAGAGGCCAAATACTGAAGGCTGGAAATCATGGAGGGAAAGAGAAAGGCATATCTCTCTACACATCCCTTTTCTCTATTCTTTTCTCTGTATCTCTTCCACCCATCACCAGGGTAAAAAATCTCAATGAGGTCATAGAAACCAGAAGAATCAACTTTTTTTTTTACAAACAAGGCTTCAGAGAGGCTATTTACAAAACTATTTGAATTTTCTAAGACTGTAATTAATTCACACACACACACACACACACACACAAAATCCTGCTCACAGACAAGACTATAGCTAGATCATGTTCAGCAAGTCCATGTTTTGTTTTGCCTTCTAAAAAATTATATTTTTAAGAAAATGACCTTTGAGAAGCACAAAATAAATAAAGTATCCTTTTAGGAATTTGTTCATGAACAATTGAGTCATAACAAAAGATAGAAGTCTGCCCAACCCAAATGAGCTGGATTAAAAAAACCAAAACCTTCAAATGCAAACAAAAATTCATGAAAATAGAAATAACTATGTGCAGAAGATTAAATCTACAAACAACATACTGCATATTCTTACTGAAGCAGTTAAGATATTCTGGAATTTTGTTACATTTGACCATCTATTCATTGGATAATATGTGATTTTTTTTTAATCTACTATTTTTTTTACTATGTCTTTCAGTTACCAAAAAGAAAAAGATTGTGGATCCTAGTTTCCATGGTAGATTAATAAATAATCGTTCATACTACAGCTGATTTTCCATACATCTTTTCATACTGTTAGCTTCTTTCAAAATTATTTTAATCCTTTGGATGGTTATAGACCAAGCCTCATTAATAAACACATTACAATTCTCTAACCTGGTTTTTCCTTCTTCATTGGAGGTAGCTCAGGACCAGCACCAGGGAGGGTGTGTGCAACCTTTCTTCAGGTTCTCTGCTTTGATGGTGGCTATAATACGCAGGCAGGCTCCCTTGGCTAGTGCAAGTGTTAAAGGTACTTCTGGCAGGTGCCTCATTGAAGATCTAACTGCTCCTCTCTCCCTGTGAGTAAGAGCAAACTCCAATAAGTGATGTGAATTAACAATTTGAAGCATATTCAACAAACCTAAATAGCCCTTTGAACCTTCTTTTTCAAGCCATAAAAACCTATATTAAAGAAAATTTAACCTAATGTGTCCTATTGTGTCATTCTGTCCTACTTCTCCCAGGTGACAACCTTCTAATGTTACTATTTCTTAATTCTAATCAACAGGCAGAAATCTCCAAGTCTGTGGATGGTGTGGCACAGTGGATTGGCGCTGGCCTATGAACTCAAAGGTCACTGGTTCGATTCCCCAGTCAGGGCACATAACTAGCCAGGTCTCCAGTCAGGTCCTTAGCTGGAGGCAGGTGAAAGGCACCATACATTGATGTTTCTCTCCCTTTCTCCCTCCCTCCCTGCCCTTTCTCTCTGAAAATAATGAATAAAATCTTTAAAAAATAGAATAAAATAAAATCCTTTTCAATTTCTGATTTTACTTGCATATCACTCCCTTATTTTCTGAACGGAAGCGCTTGAGTTATGCCTCAGACATTTTAAAAGGCATTTTTCAGATAAAGCATTGTAAAATTATTATTGCACATCATTTTTATTATGTAACTCATTTTAAATGGGCCAGAATATTTTAATCATCCAAGAAAAGCCATAGTTTATAGCTTAAAATTGAAAATATATCTGCACATTTTTCCATAAAATATGCATGTATGATTTTCAGCTCCTTTTAACTGATGTGTTTTGGAAATATGTTACAATAGTAAATGCAACAAATCTCAGTCAAGAAAAAAAGTAATGTAAAAAGTATTATTAATAGCTATATATATTTTAAATTTTACAGACATCTTTATTTTAAAATATTAATCATTTTACTTAGATAACCTCTGTATTTCCATGGCATTTATCTAAACTACAGTACATTACATCTCTGGGGCAGAATTGCAATTATATCAAAGAAACAAACTGTCAAAACAACATAAATTACCTACAGTACATTTGCAAAGAAAAAATGGCTACTGTTAAAGAATTAAAGAGTAATCAAAAAATCAGATAAGGCACAAAGCATGGATGTATGTAAGTTCAAAAATGTAATATATTTGTAATCATATTATTAAAAATTATTTCTTCATTAAACTAGTGATATGAAAAACAAAATTGTTGGATTCTTTAGATTGATGATCTTCATAATCAGCTCCTGGTAAGCATATTAAACATGCATGTTCCTATATGTAAGACACATTTCTTTGATGGTATCATTTTGCTCAGATGTAGCTTCCCAGTAAACTGAGCCAGTCTTTAAAATGTGTATTTAAAACTTTGGATGAGAGTACATTTCTATAAGGCAAAGTTGGTTTGTGGTTTCTATTGCAAGAAATTATTGTGCACAGTATAGAAAGTCTAATTTAACGGTTTGCCTGGTTGGGGAGTAGCTACAGTTTTCATCTCAACCACACCTGTCATGAATAACAATACACTGAATTTACATAACTATTTCCTCAGTGGCATTCCAAGAACTGTATAATCTCATTTAGACTCATAACATCTCTCCTAGGAGCCACCAAGTAGAAAATGTCTTCATTTTTCTTTTTAAGGTTTTATTTAATTATTTTTAGAGAGAGGAAGGAAGGAAGAGAGAGAGAAACATCAATGTGCAGTTGCTTCCCACCCACCCCCCACTGGGGATGGCCTGCAACTCAGGCATGTGCCCCAGCTGGGAATTGAACCAGTAACCCTTTGTTTCACAGGCTGGTGCTCAATCCACTCAGCCACACCAGCCAAGGTAGGAAAGTTCTTCATTTTAAACAATGGAAAAGGGGAGGTAGAGAGAGATGGGATCATATCTTGCACCAAACAGATTAGAAAGTACTCATGCTTCCCTAGAAATGACACAACTCCCTCTGATGACCTTGTGCAGGCACCACATTTCCACAGTGGCAGCCTCAGGCCACCGTTGCCAGAGGAGCCTATGCATTTTCAACAGCTTCCCCAGCACCTTTCCCCACCCTGCTCACCACCAGCCACCAGCAGCAGCCACGCTGACTGTCCCAGGACTGTGGCTTCTAGGGCCTAGCACCCATCTCTTGCCCCAGCCCCCAGTGATTCTCGTCTTCCTAGACTTTGGCTTCTACAAGCTGGATCTCCTCTGCTTATGTCTTTGGATCATCGTATCTAACCACAGGACTCCCCTTCTCAACTTTGACTTCTGTGTCTCAGTTCTCCTTCCTGGCTTTGCCTTCAGCATGGGGGCTGCTGGTCATCCTTGAACCCTGCCAAGGCTCAACACTTCCACACGTTATTCCACAGGACAGGCTCGAGCCAGCCTAGCAGCAGTCTGGATGCCTGTGGCCCCAGCTCCCACTCCAGTGCAACCAGCTCCTATAGCAGTGAGCCCTAGTGTCCTTCTATGTGACACCAATGGCCTGAACATGGGGCTAAGGAGAACAGGGTCATAGGCTAAGACCACAGGACACCTGCCATTCTGTGGTCATAGTTGTTCCCCTTGGTGACTTGCTAGCATTGCTGCAAAAACCCAATGGTCTTCACAGGAGACCCAGGAGACAAAGTGAAGGCAACTAGCAGCTGGGCAAATACTCCAAAATGCATGTTCTGCAAGCAATAGACAGCAGCATAATCTTCCCAGGAGGCAGGCTTTGTATAATTGTGGTATTCTTGCTCAAAATACAGCACTATGGCTGTATTGCTCCTGCAATAACCTACATTTAAAATCATTTAAAAACCACCTAGAACCATGTGGGTTTTTCAGTTGAACAACAGAGCAGTTGCCTGTGAAACTCTGAGTTATGTCAATGGCACCTTGCAAACAAGACCACTTTAAGGCAGGCAAGACACTGCCTCTTGAAAGGTAGAGTCTAGCCTCCAGAAGCCACCTTGATTATTTGACTTGGCCTTTAAAACTATGCCCCATAAACTCTGGCATTTCCTCTCAGTGCTGCCCATTTCGTGACTGGGCTCCAATTGCTTCCATAACCTCCCACCACTTAACTCTGCCTGCTCTTCAGTGCTAGTTACCAGTGAGCCTACACAGGCTGACCCACAGAGTTCCTCACTTATTAGAACATAGATAAGTACAATGTCCTAGTTCCCAACTCAACGTTTAGTTTCAGTGACTTTCAATCATTACCATTTACTCACATTCTCACTCCCAACCGTTCTAACAACAACAGAAATGATGATGATGATTATATAGATGATAGATAGTCCAAACATCTATTCCCCTTTTTTTCTTTCCAACATAACCCTAATTTCATTCAGCATGGAAGTGGGCCAAGCTGAAAATATTCTCCTTCCCTGGCTTCCTGGCATCTTAGAGCCCTGAGACCCACTTCTGGCCAAGAGAAGCAGAAGGGTATCTTTGGGGAGAGCATCCCTTTCCAAACAAAAAGATTCACTCAGAGACAGACAAGCTGAGCTCTTGTTCTTCGAGGATGGAA
>PVIW01003963.1:38562-78487 GCA_004026585.1 Noctilio leporinus
GGACTGCCCTCCTTTGGACTTCTTGTTATTAAAAAAAAAAAAAAAAAAAGGCAGCCTTATTTGGTTAAGGCATTGTGGTCAGGTCAGGTTTTTCTATTTTTCTATTACTTGTAGCAAAATGCTTTTCTGTAGGAACCATTGCTCTCCTTTTTCCCCCGCTGAATTTCAGGTAGACTGTTGTTTTCACATCCTAATGACCAAAGCTCAGGGTTTTACTTTCATACTTCTTGGCTTTTTGATTTTTAGCTAGAAACACATTCTAGTATTTGGCCTACAAAGCCAACACTTCTTCATATTTTGTGGAAAGTATATACAATAATAACATAAAATAATATATAAGCATGAGTACTTTAGTAGTACACCCAGCTTAAACTGAAGGAACATGAGCAACAGAAACAGTAAATCATTTTATCTCAGAAGATCTAGTTTGAGCCTCCTCTTCATTACTCACTACTTGTACAGCCGTGAGCAAGTCACCTAAACCTGTCCAACCTTTAGTTTCCTTTATCTATAAAAGAGAAAACAACAGTATCAACTTATAGAGTTGCTGTTAACAGTCAGTGAAAAAACATACATGAACAATAATAGGTATTGTTATCAACCAAAATAATTACCTACCAGAAGAGTTATTTCTCCATTGAATAAAAATTCATTTTATACAGATGGGGAAAAAAAATATTCATTTTAAGCCCTGGCTGGTGGCACAGTTGGATAGGTGCTACCTTTGAACCCAGACATCACTGGCTCGATTCTCAGTCAGGGCACATAACCAGGTTGCAAGCCAGGTCTCCAGTCAGATCTATAGCTGGAGGTAGGTGAAAGGCAATCATACATTGACGTTTCTTTCCCTTTTTTCCTTCCTCCCTGCCCTTCTCTCTCTAAAAGATAAGGAATAAAATCTTTTTTAAATCACCCAAAAAAATGTGTTTTAATCTAATTTCTTTTCTGAATATATTTCCTATATTTTGGTAATAGTCTCTCAACCATTTCCAGGCAAAAGATAAGGTAAAGGTGCTAGAAATGACTTTTCTTGTGGAAGCTCAATTTTATTTATAGATGGGCCTAGAAAGCCCCTAAGAAGAATCCTCTGGTCCTGGGTCTGATGCTTCAATAATACAAGACCGTACTAGTGAAAAACAAAAGAGCACCACCACTTCCACATGTGACCTACAAAACCAAGCACCTAAAACCAACTAAAACTGAAAATTTTCTAGTGAACATATTTTGAATATTCATTAAGGGGAATTCCTTTCATTTGCATACTTCTTTCTCTTTGAATATTCATTAAAGGGAATTTCACTTTGCATACTATGAATTTATACTCCCTTAACACATTGATTCTTAAATAGATATGATCCTCTGGGTTATATGAGTGTGTCCCGTAACTTTTCCAAAAGTATTTTTAAAGTATGTGTAAAACTGTTCCTTTCTTCATTTTCCCATTCATGAATAATTGGCCACAAATATTCAGGAACTAAGAATTGGAAGAATTTGAGACATATCTTATAAACTTACAGAAAATCTTCCTAAAACCAAGGGCTTGGAGGTATCCTAAAATGCTGAAAAGCAGTGCATGTTTCTAAGCATCCTACACAATGACAGCAACTGTCCTTAAGATGTCATTGTCATTTCCATAATGCTTAGGCCTGGTGATTTTAAAGTGCATATATTGTCTGCAGTATGCAGCACCTTGTTGATGAGAGCTACAAACATTTCCTTGTAGAGCTTAGGCTTTTGTCCCTTCTGTCAAGGTTGGTAAGTGTCACTGTCTTCATTTCTGCCTGTGTTTCATGTGGATCTGGACATTAACTTCTGTACCAGTTTCTATGAATACTCATTGCAACCTTGTTGATCATCAAGGCTGACAAGGTTAAACTTGAGAACGTGAAAGTCAGCGGAAAGCAGGCTGGGAGAGTGTGGTCAGGGAAGTGTCTGGATGGTCCCCGAGCCTGTGAGAGAAGGGTGTTCCTGCATCCCTGAAGCCCAAATACAGCCCACTCCCCTGCTCCCCAGCTCTATCCCTAGGGCCCCCAAGCCCCCAGCCAAAGGCCAATCTTGTCACATTGTCTATTAGTTCTTGCAGAGTCAATGTGTAAGGGAAAGCAAGTCATTTGGAGTTAGATAGATTTACCGACTTGTGCAACTACTTATCTGCTCCAAAATGTTGTTTCTGCAGCCCTGGATGATGAGACTCAGTGGAATGAATGCTGGTCTGTGAACCAAAAAGTCTCCAGGTCAATTCCCAGTCAGGGTGCATGCTTGGATTGTAAGCCAGATCTCCAGCTGCGGGCATGCAAGAGGCAACTGAGATTGACATATCCCTCACACATTGATGTTTCTCTCCCTCTTTCTCCTTTCCTTCTCCAATAAATAAGTAAACTCTTTTTTAAAATATTGCTTCCTCAGGTATAAAATACAAAAATATCAACAATATATGGGCATTTTATGATGTTTCTGGGGTAGGGAATAAAGGAGGTATAATGGTATGAATTCTCCCCCAAAAAAAAAAAAAAAATGTTATCAAGAGCCTTATTAATGACTAGATTATTTGACCAAGTAATTTTGCTTTTAGGGTTCTATCCTGAAAAAAATAATGTGAAGTTTATATTCCCAAGTATGTGTTCTCCAGGATATCCTTCTTCCAAAACTCTTTCTTCACCCACAGATTCTGCAGTTTTCCTCCAGTCCCTGTCTCTAGCTCTCTTTCCCTTATGACTTAAGTGCACTTTTTCTCTCTGGAGCAAGGATTCTTCTTTCTTAAAAGAGAAGAACAAAGTAGACACAAGCAGAATGTTCTTTGGCAGACAGGAAAAGGGTGGGACACCTACCTCTGAGGCAGGGTAATGGAATAGGGAAACGGAGACAGATAGCCAAACACAAGGCTGAGCAATTTACAGCCAGACACAAAAGGTCACCTCCCTAGAGATAGCATCTAGGCCTCAGTAGCATTTCAGCTCCAGGCCACGAAAAGCAGCAAAACCACCCTGCTCTGTCACTGACCAATGAGAGGAGACTATGACCCTGAAAGGGCACACCTGGAGAACTGATGAATTTTCTGAGACCCTGCCCTGAGACCTCCTCTAAAATTCTGACCAGCGAAGACCAAGGACTCAGCCTGCATGCTCTCCCTCTAAAGAGCAGCCCTGCCATTCCCTTCCCCTCTTCTTCCCCTCACTTCTCCCCCGACAGGCACTGAATCCTAAACTCCAAGGCAGTAAGTTGTGGCAGCTTGTCCCAGGCTGACCCCTTGGCCCTGTCCCCAAGTCCCCTTTTCTCTGACTTCCCAATGAGCTAAGGCAGCCCAGCCTAGGCTCTTCTGTTGCTGCTTCTATGCTAAGATCACCTGGTTTTACTGGTCCCAGTTTTAATAAATGCATCCTCATAGTCACCTGGGCTCACAAAATCTTTCCTACACGAAGTCAAGAGCCCGCACACTACTAACTGGCCCTAGGCAGACCCACTCAGTTCCAGGCCGCTTGTCTAATACCTCTTCATGCAATTGAAAAAGAAAATAGCCTTTTTTATTGGAGAGAATCTGATCAGAAGATATTTAATGCTCTGAGCATAAAGCCATCCTGCCTGATTCTTCCTCTTCCTTCTTTCATTCAACAAATACTTAACCAATACTACCATGTGCCAGGTGCTGCTCTAGTGGCTGGAATACATTTGGTGGGGAAGTTAAACAATAAGCAAAACAAGGGAATGGCAAGATCAACTTCACAATTTTAAGGGATCACCCTGGCTACAGTGTTTAAAATAGGCTGTAGGCATGGGGAGGTTAGTTATAGGCTATAAATTAAGTGTTCTAGAAGGGAGGTGGTAAGGTGGTACTATAATGGGACCCTTTAAGCGATCCTCAGCTTTAATGAGCCTGTTTTGCTTCATGGCCAAAAAGGAAAACTCCTATTAACAGAGTCTGGTGAAAAGGGAAGGTATTTTGTTTATTTGAAGATTGTACAAATTTACTTTAAAGGTGCAATTGTGCCATTACATCCCACACCCTTTAAAAACACCCCAAATATACAGCCCTGTCTGATTAGGCTAGCTTTAAAACAGACGAGCAAGTGGTACTATCTTTCAGAAACACAAGCGTTCTCAGCTTAACATTCCAGTTATAAATTCAAAGATCCCAGCAGCTGCTGTACTCAATTATGGAGGGTCTCACACACACTCCCCAATTCTTATATCACATGTAATTCCCTAATGCTATGCAAGCTGCCTGTCTCCTTTTCGATCCCACTTCACATCCCACTGCTACCCCTCTCAAACCAGGTAGGTTCTTTCCCGTTTCTCAGGCCACATGTCTGTCTGCAGGTCCTCCAGGAGAGAGAGAGATTCACAGTTGCCACCCTACTTTAAATCATGATGGTGGCCTGTGACGCAGTGGTAAGGTGACCAATCCTGGCCAGCTGTGAAATCTGGTGCAGCCCTGTAAATTCTTTCATCACCATTCTAAGGTCAAAACCACTCTGATCTTCTTGGGAGAGAAGTTTATCCAGTCATTTGCATAACAAAGACACTAGTTACCAGCCATAGGTCTGCAAGGTACCTCTCTCAGGAAAAATGGCTGTACTTCAGTGGTCCATCCTCTAATCCCCATTCCCAAACTTCAAAGAGTGGGGGATTTGGGCTTTCTCCCACTCTGGAACAGTGCTGGTTTGAACCAGTGTGGAAGCAGAAGAAATGGGGAGAAGTGTTCACATTCCGAATGTTCTGTAACAGTAGCGTGGAAAAGATATGCTGATGAATTGCATGTGAGGGTATGATTTTACTGAGAAAACACTGAAGAAGAAGCATGTTGAGGAGATACTGAGTTCTATTTGGCTATCCTAAGTTTAAGATGACCATTCAACCTTGGTTGTCCAGTGGGCAGCTGGAAAAACAAATCTGGAATGCAAGGGGAAGATCAGAGCTGAAAATAAAACTTTTATAGATAGTATTTTTTAAATATACAATTAGATAAACTCAGTTATCCTGGGAGTAATGGGTAGATTAAAAAAGATTGTAATTCCAAAATTTAGAGGTTTGTGAAAAGGAGAAGAAAGAAAATGGGGAGGAGGAGTGAGAAAAGAAAACATAACCAGCGGTGGAGGGGAGATCTAGAAGAAGAAGGGAATGTGGTGTGCACCAGGTGCTGCTGAAGAGTGAGATTTGGTGACTTTAACCAGGGTGATGGCTTGACAGCCCAACTGGGGTCTCTCAGATGGAAAAGGAGGTGAGAAAGTGGGGGTGATAGAGACACAACCCTTTGGAGAAGTTTTGCTTTACAGGGAAGCAGAGGTATGGAGCAGTAGCTGGAGGAGAATCGAGAGTTAACAGACAGCATGCAAAGAAGTAAGGATGACAGCATCTGAGGTAGGAATCTCGGAAGGAGCAGCAGCTGTAGGGGAAGAATGTGTCAACTCGGTTTTGAAGTGCTACGTGTGACCCGTAGACCCCCAGGACCTGGTGATTGGGTTCATAGCTCTGAATGAGCTCAAAAATAAATCTACATCAGGTTCTCATTTTGAACTATGTTTAAGTATCTCCAAAGACCCATGTTGTATGTGGTTTGTAATATTGCTTAGACACAAGTTGGAATACATACACTACAAAGCTACTGCACAGGGCTGAATTATTTGGCTAATGAAGAACCCAGTGAACCATCTAGGATCCACGCTCAATGCCATCTGTTCATACCTGAGAAATGGTCTTTTTCACAATGGAATTTGTTTCCAAAACAAATTCCTTAGCATCAGGGAAGACACCGAAGGACCAGATACCTCTGCTTGATTACTGGGTTCTCCACATGAACCTCATCAGCAGGTGCCCGTCTCTGCTACAGCAGCGCTCACGGTCCTACCTGACCTCTGTCCAGCACAAGCTCTTGTGTGAGGCAGCAACAGGACCATCTGCCTATACCAGGGCTTCCATGGGCTGTTCAATCACACCCATTGGAGTTCAATGCTCACAGCCTCCTCGTCAGTGGGTGAGCTTCCTATGGCAAGCACCCTGCTGCCGCTCACTGTAGGGAAATTGTCTCAATTCATAAGGCAGGAACTTTTCACACTCACAAGCTCCTGTCTCTCAGAGAATAATCTAACTGACGACGTGGCAAGAGTCTGACAAGCACTGGCTCAAATTTCCCCATTAGGAGGAATTAATGTGTTCATGTCACTGCTCACCTGTGACCTGTCTCTCTGGACTTAAAGCCACAAACCCCCATACAGCTGGCTCAGTGAGTGTCTGTTCTGTCTACCCAATAATGACCACCATCATCATAACAATAGCTTACTTTGTGCCAGGCTCTATTCTAAGCATTTTAATCTTCATGATAACTTGTGAGTCAAATACAACTATCTCCATTTTCTAGATGGGGAGCCTGAGGCACAGAAAGAAAAAATAACTTGCCAAGGGCCCTGGCCAGTGGCATAGTGGATAAGGCACCAGCCTGTGAACCCAAAGGTCGCTGGTTCAATTCCCCAACCAGGGCACATAACCAGGTTGCAAGCCAGGTCTCCAGCCAGATCGGTAGCTGGAGGCAGGTGAAAGGCAACCATACATTGATGTCTCTTTCCCTCTCTGCCTCTCTCCTTTCCTCTCTCTCTAAAAATAATAAATAAAATTTTTTTAATTAAAAAAAAATAACTTGCCAAGGACTACCTAGAAAGTAAGCCAGTAAGTGGCAAAGCTGGGATTCTAGCCCAGGTAGTCTGCTCTGACGCTCCCCAAGTGGGTCCCATGATCCCGACATGGCAAAGGGGTGGGGTGTGAGGAGAGAAGGGGAACAAGTTTTTAGTAGTCCATTTTGGTGTATGGTTCAAGCTACATTTACTAACTAAGCTTCAGGCCTTAAACTGCTTTTTAATTTAATTTTTATGCTGTTCGTTAATTCTTGTGTCTACTTCTCAACTGGCAAAGAGTTTGGCAAGGAAAATTATATAAATCACTGGCTCCCTCAAAACTCTAACCTAGTTCAAATTCACTGAAGTAGGATAAAGGATTAAAAATTGGGTTTCACTGCCCTGACTGGTGTGGGTGAACCAAAGAGTCCACTGTACAATTCCCAGTCAAGGCACATGCCTGGGTTGTGGGCCAGGTCTCCCATTACAGGGCATAAAAGGCAACCGCACATTGATGTTTCTCTCCCTCACTTTCTCCCTCTCTTCCACTTTCTCTAAAAACAAATAAATAAAACTTTTATTTTTAATGGCTAGCTCTTTCCTTTCAATTTATTCCTGGGAACATATACATCTCTGCCTGAATGGGAACAACACTCGGGACATTTAGCCCATTTAGGAAGCATCCATATCCCCTTTGTCCAAAAACTACCCTTAATTTCTCAACACCTAGATTATCATTACATCAACCTCTCCCTAGGTCTTCTTGGTCCTCCAGCAGCCTTACCCACAGCTCAAAATTCTTTGAAGCTATAAAACTTGGAACTTTTTAAAATGAATTACAAAGTAAATTACAAATAACCCTAATAGCAAGAACACTCAAGGACAAGAGGTAGGAAAAAAGAGGCAGTCATAAAAAGAAAAACAATACTCTTTTTTTAAAAAAAAAAAAAAAAAAATTTGCATTAGAAAACCTCAAGGCAGCCAGACAAGACAGAGGGCACTCACAGACCAGGACTGAGCCAGATCAGACCCCCACTGGAGGATTGGGTGAGACTGGGGGCTTGGGGAAGGGCATCAGAGTTGAAGGTGGGGTACTGGCTTGGTCACACCCTGGAAGAAAGGGTGAGTCAGAGCTGCCTTTGCTGAAATCCGCTTGTTGGGGTCGTAGTGCAGCATTCCCTGGAGAGAGAGATGTATACTGATTTCAGTGATGTGATAGTGGACTCAATGGGCAGCAGTAAGTATTCTAAGAAATCAGGAAACCAGAACTCATTTTATCCAAGGCAGACTTCCCATTTCCCTCCTCACTACATCTGTTCGGTTGGCATGCCAACAGGAAGACAAAAGCAGGAGCAAGGGAAAAACTGAGACCTAAAGTCCCGGGCCTTATCTTTCTTCCTTTCAGGAGAATCCCTACCCTCAGGTAGTCAATGAGAGAAAAGGGGAGCCCACCCCCATTCTCACCGATAACAAGCTCCGTCCATCTTCATCCAGAGAAGGAACAACTTGGCTAAAATCTTTCGGGGCCCAGGTGGGGAATGTTCGCTGATAATTAGGCAGAGAAATAACTTCTGGCCAAACCACCTCATTTGGGGTCCCCAGAATCTGAAAGATCTTGAAGAGTTGGTCAATCTGAGAAAGTCCACGGAACAGCACATGGCAAGTCACCTAAAAATGGGGAAAGAAGAAAGGTCAAGACCAGCACTGATGTCAGTCCAAACTGTTCCCTGTACAATGGAGGGTCCCACAAGCAGTGGAAGGTCAGTAGGGCCCCATGACTCCCTCCCTAGGACCTGAGACAATGAAGTCCCTTCATCTGTCTCCTCGACCTCTCCTTCCTTCCCCCAACCATGGTTTTGCAGATCCCCAAGGCTGGGTGGGGCTGGGAGGGGGTGAATGTCTAGGGTACCACTGACATGTAGCAAAGGGATCCCAAGCCACTCACAGGGTGTGGGGTAGACACTGTGGTCATCCCCCATCCTTGTGATGCAGCCACTTCTAGATAGGAGCACAGCGGGCAGAGACTGTGTCTTCCATTTCTTCTGTGTTCCCCACAGCACTTAGCATGGTGCTGGGTACACATTAGGTGCTTAACAAATTTTTTTTTTGATGAATTGAAAGAGGAATATTGGCAATCATAAGGTAATGCAGTGAGAGATAAATGCACTACATATATATATATATATATATATATATATATATATATATATATATGCTAATGGTCTCCAAGCCCCCAATTACAAACCAGATAGGGGACCATAAAACATATTGTTGATTGGATTTAAAATTCGACCCACTCCTTTGTATATTAGAAGAGATGAGATTTTATATATAAGGCTGACCCTCAGCGATCCTTTAGTCTGAAGACTGGGACATGATCTAAGTCTATAGTTTGAGTAAAAGATGTGGATTAGCATTCCTCACAACCTATAATAATGTCTCCAGTCCAAATGAAGGGAGCACTAAATGGATCTCATTCTACCAAATATATGCAGACCAAAGCTAACACAGCTGCATAAATGTTTTAGCTCAGTTTTGGGATAAGAGATGTACAAGGATGTTAAGGAGAATAACCTACCATTGTGGTTGACATCAGAGACAACAATCAAACCTTTTTCCCACCACCCTCATGGATGGTGCTATAGAAAAAGAACCCTGTGATAATAGGACCATGAGTCTGGGCCAAGAAACAGTTCTGCTTGTTCTTAAATGTGGGGAGGAATGGGTTCAGTGAAATTCAGGCATGTCTCTGTACCATCTCAGCGAAGATGCAGCCCATGCTCCATATGTCCACAGCTGGGGAGTAGTGTTTACAGCCCAGAAGTATTTCAGGTGCTCGGTACCACAGGGTCGCCACCTAGGGAAAAAAAGTAGGAAGAGAGAGAAGTGGTGTATGAGGCATGGAGATCTCACATCTCAGCTCCCCAAAACTACTCTGCTAACCTCCACCTCTTAACAAGCAGCTTCTTTCCTTCCATCCTTCCCTTCCATCCAATTGCCCCTAAGTAAAATGACTGCATACAACTTCTTCGCCCAGAATGAGCCTAGCCCATTTCTCTGGGATCCTTTTTTTTAAAGATTTTATTTATTTATCTTAGAGAGAGGGAAAGGGACATGGCCCACAACCTGGGTATGTGCCCTGATAGGAAACTGAACTGGTGACCTCTCAGCTCTCAGGCTGGCACCCTATCCACTAAGCCACACCAGCCATATTTTCAGAACTCTGCAACCATATTTTCAGAACTCCCAACTTGTGACCTTCCTGGAAAACTTGAGACAAATGGTTATAATTTTAATGGCACAACATCCAACTTTCCTGGCTTGGTAGCTACCAAAGCCCAGTTAGCCCTGCAGTATGAACTCTGTGCATACTCTAAGACCTCTTGAGGTGTCAGAAATAGTCTCCATCTACTAAGAGAGAAACTCCTGTCCAAATATTTTTAGTAAATAACTTTGTGAATATCCTTGTTAGCACCTTCCAGGAAGCTTGGAGAAGAAATGCAAAGAGGGACTGACCACATGGGTGTAAGTTCGAACAGGAACTCCAAAGGATCTGGCTAGTCCAAAGTCGGCTAACTTGATGGCCCCCTCTGTGTTGATAAGCAGATTCTGAGGTTTGAGGTCTCGGTGCAGGACCCGATGAGAATGGCAGAAAGCCAGGCCCTGGAACAGCTGGAATAGATAGCTCTGACAACGGAGAGAGAGAGAGGACAGTGTTTGTCACCTCCAAAGCTCTGCTGAAGACTTTACTACGTTAGCTTATAATTATATGTTTACCAGCTATTTCTCTCATTGGGCTGTCAGCCCAGTGAAAGTAGGGTCCAGATCTTACTCAGTTTTGCATCTCTTTTCCATAATGTGCTATGGTAGCACATTAAAAATGTTCAATACATTTGTATTGAATAAACATTTGTTGATAGATTGAAAGTAGCTTGGGGAATAAACAACTCAGCCCTAAGATACACAATAGAGATTCACTGGCTATTTCTCCCACCAAACAGGTTAAAGGACTTTTCTGGAGGAATGTACCAAGTGCCCTCAAGTCCCATTTATCTGAGTTTCATCTGACCTTCTACCTGAGCTGTTATGTTGATTCACTATTTTCACCTTCCGTGATTTTCCTATCCAGCCCTGGGGCTAATAAGCATAATGAGCAGTGAAAGAGCCACAAAAGAAAGGGGTAGGGTGTGTGTGTGTGTGTGTGTGTGTGTGTGTGTGTGCGTGTGTGTAGAACCATGAGGGCTGGGACAGAAACCAAGATCACAAATGACCACTCAGTCTGATTTGCCAGCCTTCAGTCCCCCTCCCCCCTGAAGACATGACAATGTTGGAGAAGAGCTGATGAGAATTACCTTGATGAGGGGAAGAGGAATGCCAGTATGAGCAGAGGCAGCCATGAACTTCTTAAGATCTTGGGGGAAAAACTCAAAAACCAGGCAGAGTTTGGTTTCTGTGTAGATGACATCCAGCAGCCTAGGGAAGGGAGGTCCAGGAATGGAGGTGAGGGAAAGTAATGGCCAGACTACACAGACAGAAGACATTCTCCTTTACTGTCAACCACCTTCCAGACACATACTTACTTGACAATATTAGGATGGTTAAGCTCCTTAAGTAAAGCGACCTCTCGAAGGGCAGTACTGGGTACACCCTGGGTCTCCAGGCGGATTTTTTTAATCGCCACCACTTCTCCAGTCAGCTTGTTTTTGGCTCTGTACACAACTCCAGACATACCCTCTCCGACCTTTTCCATCTCTTGGAAGTTCTCCATGAAGTACTAGCGAGTCGGGTCAGCCCGGTAGAGGAGCGGAACCTGGGAACTCTGCAGAAGGTGTGTGCTGGCTTTCCGGGCAGATGACGGGGAAACAGAGCCTAGCACCTCGGGCGCCACCTCCGGACGGAACGCCGCGTTATGACTGGTTCTGGTCAGTTTGTCCAACCAGAAACAAGGTTACCGCCTCCCCGCCTCATTCCATACACACAGATCAAATTTCTGCTGAAACCCCAGGTTTTCTCCAATGACCAGAGAGATTAGAGGAGGTCCCACCCATCGCAAGAGCCTCAAGAGCCCATGAGAGCTCAAACTCCTTGGCTAGCTTTCATGGCGCCTACACCTTGGAACATTGTTTGAAAATACTTGTGTGTATACACATACAGCTTTTTTCTTTGAAAAAGGTCCATAACCTCATGAGAATCTCAAAGACCTTCCTAAACCAAAACTGGTTAATAAACTAACTACTATTTCAGAGCAGCTTCTAACGAATGAACTTTTAAGGTAGAATCTCATAGCAGCTTGATCACACTCAGAATTCTTGTGCTCTGGTCATATCACTACAAGACATCAAGTCAACTGGACGTCAAAAGCACAGTTCTCAGGGCAGGAAGAAATATTTTAAATTAAGGGGGATAAAAACACCGTGAGTACTGAACTTGCAAGGTCTTCAGTCCATCCTCTTGCCCAGTGACTGCTGAAGGCATTTCCCCTGGACCTTCCCTCCTTCAAAACTACTCTTGTAGCTCTTACCTGTAGCAGAAGAGGTATGTATGCAAGGCATCCACATACTGAGAGCATAAAAGTCTTTGAGCAGAATCTCTCCAATTAAAAAAGGTTTCCCTTTTAGTCAGTTATATTTGACATATAACATTGTGTAAACTTAAGATGCACAACATATTTATTTGATACATTTTCCCTTTCATTTTTTCATTTGTTAAATTTCAAAACTCAGCAATGAAGCTCCACACCAGTAGCACAGAAATAGCAGAGCAATGGAACATTAACAGCACCTCAAGTTGAAAATCTGTGAGACTATATAAGAATTTTTTAAACATTTTATTTATTATTTTTAGAAGGAGAGGAAGGGAGAGAGGCAGAGAGGGAGAGAGACATCAATGTATGGTTGCCTTTCACCTGCCTCCAGCTATGGACCTGGCTGGAGACCTGGCTGATGACCTGGTTATGTGCCCTGGCTGGGAATGGAACCAGTGACTTTTGGGTTCGCAGGCCAGCACCTTATCCACTGTGTCACTAGCTGGGGCTAAGAATTCTTGATAGGACAGACTCACATCACTACAACTAATCATGTTTTTGTTAAAATAGGGTGCTTTAAATTCATGTCTTGATAAATTAAAAAATAACTTTCCCACATTCCTCCCTTTCCTCTGTATATTCCTCCCATTCTCTAAATGTAAATACCAATCTTGCTACGTTTCTATTGCTTCCTTAAATTGTATTTAAAAATTGGCAAACATACAGATCTCCCAAGGGGAGACTGACATGCTCCATTTTGCCCACAAATTTCACATACCAAGGCACAACCTGGAGTTATATTTTTGCTCTTAGAGAACTGATATCAACTTTCTCAATGGAAGCTTCCTGAACATAACTTGAAACTTATACACAATGGCACGCTAAACAAGTCACCAGGGAAGATGTCACGGCCCCCAGCTGTTACAAACTGCATGGAATTAAAAGCTTTCTCCAAGCTGTGTCTTAGCAGGACCTACATCACCTAATACACTTATTTTGCCAATATTTCTTTTAAGGTTTGGGTTTACAAAATTGATTCAGAGTATAGATGTGACAGAATGACAAAGAATATGGCATCCTTTCCACTGAGATCTAATGTAAGATTGTTCAAGATATGGAGGTGGGGTGACAGAGGATCATTTTCTTCACTGGCAGAAAACCCTTTCTTCAGGAGAAATCTGTCTTTACCCTGACAGTCTCTGGTTATGAAAGGGAAAGCCCACAATAGCATGATCAAGGACAAGATGATGAGAAAGCCAAATTGTCCTCTTTTTTTTTTTAATAAAAGGCATTCTGAGTTGTCAGGAACAAGAACATAATTGTAAACTAAACAAAGAGATGAGGGAAAGGGGAAGAGAAAACGGGCTGTTGGCCGGCCAGGGAACTGGACTTTTCAAAACAGGGGCAACTAACATTCAATTTTAAGGAATCTGCTGCAGGTATTTTGCTTCAATGCAATGGACATTTTTACCATAAAATCTTTATAAAATTCCCTGCTTTCATGAGGTGTGTTCAGGATAAGTGAAAACACGGTGTTCCACCGTTTTTTAATTTTTTTATTGTTGTCCTATTACAGGTGTCCCATTTCCCCCAACTGTTCTCCCCTGCCACAAACACCTCCCCTCGGTGTTCACATTCTGATTGACCAAGTCCTCTCTGCTAGGAATCCCTGAGATGTCAAGGATGCTGTGTCCCTTAGGCATTGTCAGTCAAGCAGAACCACTACTACAAGGATTACACCTTACACAGCTCTGGGAGCTGTTGAGAACTTCTGGGGAAGGCTGCTCCCTCCTTGTCTGTTGTGGGCCTGAAGTCTCTGCAGAACATCAGCACCAGCAGTTGGGAAGTTAAACTGAGAATGGAAAGGGGAGATCAAGGACAAATGGGAGACCTCCAAGGACAAATGGGAACCCTCATATCTGTCTGTCTGTCTGTCTGTCTGTCTGTCTGTCTCTCTCTCTCTCTCTCATTCTCCTCCCCCCTCCCTCTCTCCCTCTCCCTCTCTCTCTCCCTACTATTCCTCCCTCCTTTACCTCTGCACTCCACAGGTAATCTACAGAAGGACCTGGCACTCTTCACCACATGGCTGCAAACACACACCTCACTTAGGATTCAGAGAAGCTGAAAGACGTGACACCAGCAGGAGCTAGAGCAGCTGGAACCTTGGCTGCTGCCTTATGCCAACAAGACACATCTGCACATCAGTGTTAACATGCATGACTGGACCCCACATTGCACTTCAGCAAATAATGACAGACTATGGGTAATAACGGAAGGAACCACTCCTGTTTTCACATGTTTTCTCAGGACCCATGGATCCCTGTGATAAAAGAAATCATTGGTCGATGAGTTAGAGCACATATCACATCCTAGAGGGTTTATCTCAACCCTGCTAGGTGTTACCACTCAGCTGGCATGGAAATTACATCTTTGAAAGGCTATTCCAGCACTTTGCCAGGCCAGCTCCTTCAGGGAGATGGGGAGCATGGTAAGCACAGTGACTTTCATTAGCACAAGTCAATTGCCTCACTTCAATTGCTGTTCAATAAATTCCTTGATCAGGAGCAATTCGGTGGGAATATCTTGATGGGAATTATATTACATAAGTCCACAGATGGTAGTTTAGCAAAAACAATGAGGGCAAGTAAGTACCTCTTCCAAGATGAATGGGGTCCAATGCAATCAACCTGTGACCAGGTGGCTGTTTCATTCTCCTGGGGAATGGTGCCAAATCAGGGGCACTGAGTTGGCCTTTACTTGTTGTCAGGTTAGATACTCAGACAGAACCGCCTTATTGAGTGGAAGGCCATGTTGCTAAATCCATGCATAACCTCCAATCCACCAGGGACACTTTGTTCAAGAGCCCATTGGGCAAGGATGGGGCAGCCAGAGAAAGAGCCCATTAACATCCACAGAGCAGGGTATCTTGCCCATATTATCATTAAGCTCCTCCTCTACTGAGGTTGTGTTTTGATGAGCGGCCACATGGGACCAACAGCCTCCTGCTCTGCATCCATTCAGAAAAATCCATCCACCTACTTTCTTGTTACAATTTCCCACTTGTGTTTTCTCTAGAGTGCATACAACCATTCAATTCAAAACTCTGACCATCTAGTCAAACCACTAGTCATTGTCTCTGAATCAGTGTAGAGCCATAGCTTGCGCCATCTCCTCTTCCAGGAAAAGGTAAATAACTGGCTGCACCCCCGTGCAATAAGGGATTTCCCTTCAGAGCCACCTCAGAGTGGGCCAGCAGTACTGATTATCTGCCCTGGGGATGTGCCACCATATCATGCAGATCTATAAACCAGGGCTGAATTTTTTTCTTCTTCTGTCAGTGTTCTGAGGAACTCCCCATGACGCTATATGTATATGTTAAGAGGAGGTAAGGTAGCAAGAATAGGGGCCTTATCTATCAAGAATTGAATCTAAAAAACAAAATAAATGAATAAGCAGAACAGAAACAGACTCATATAGAGAGCATTTTGACAGTTGCCAGATGGAAAGGGGGTTGGAGGGATGGGTAAGAAAGGTGAAAGGATTAATAAGTAGAATTTGGTTGTTACAGAAGTCATGGGGATGTAAAGTACAGCATAAGGAAATGCAGTCAATAATATTCTAATAACTATGTATGATGCCAGATGAGTGTGAGATTTACCAGGATGATCACTTAGTAAATTATATAATGTCTAATCACTGAGGTGTATACCTGAAACTAATATAATAATGTATGTCAACTGTAATTGAAAAATTGAAAAATAAAAATGATTTTAAAATGGAAGGAAAAGAGTAAGGGCCATAGACATCTGGACCAATTGCTCGTTCAACTTACTTGTGCCTTCAGGCTGTACTGCATGCCCAGCTTTATGGTTTGTTTGGTGGACCAGCCAACACCTACTTTACAATACACAGCTCATGTTTACGTGGTAGCCCATGGCCAGATGTTGAATGTCAATCTACTAAGACCCAGACACAGCCATAAGCTATTTCTCAAAAGAAGAACAGCCATCTACCAAAAACGGCAGAGCTTTGCTCCAAATTCTGACGGAGGTGTGCGCCGTACTCACCTTAGGGGCCTGCAGAGACTCCATACACATCTCACCCTGTACAGACACTGCAAGCACCATCGGATCCACTAGGTCACATGGCTGGGCACTCTACACAGCAACCTGGACCCAGTGCAGAGCCTTCTCTTTTTCTGGGTGATATTTGGCCCCTGTATGCAATTACTTGAATACGCACATGACATACATTAACTTGTTATTTTCTCCACTTATTTCGAGCTTAAGAAAGGAAAAGAGGGCTATTTATTATGTGCTCCACAAGTACTCTAGCACCTGGGATGTGGGAACTCTGGCTAATCTTACTAAATGCTTAAGGAAAAGTTAGCAGCATAAGGCTGGAGCTCTTCAGGACCCCCAGTGACTGGGCACATGTAAGACACGGATCCTAAACATGGAGGAATGAGCCAAACAGTGACAAGGCCACTTTTATTACATCAAACAATTTATTGCAAAGTGAAAACTTAAGCTAATCATCTCTTTAATTTCTCTTGCTGCTCCAAGCATCCAGTTTGACCAGTGGACCAAGTGTTCTGGCCTCACAACCTATAGATAACAATCTGATGCTTCTGTGAAAGGAGGGACTTCAGTGAAATGGAAACCCCTTTTGACTCTGTGAACATTGTAGTTCCAAACTCTTTGCTTCTTACCTTATTTACTTTGTATTCTTTCAGGCCAAACTGAATAAAAATGCTAATTTAGCCCAGTTTAAAAAACAAAGAGGACAGAATACTCACTCAAAATGGGATCATTTTAATTCTTGTCATATCTGCCTCTGACATAGACTTTTAATATTTAAATGTTATTCCCTGTGAGAGCTGAACTTTCAGCATTTTGTGTCTATGACAGGATTCAAATTTCAGATTCTACTTTGTGTGAAAATATCATTTCAAAGTATGTGCCCCAGGAGAATAATAATAAGCCTAAGTCCTGGCATTTTTTAAAACAGAGCCTTTTCAGAGGTCTCTTAAAATAAAGCTTATTCTCTCTCCTTCTTAGACACCAGGCAACAATCAATGATGTCTTTCATTTTCTCCCAAATTCAGTCCGAACCTGTTACCAAATTACTTATAATAAGCAGAATAATCATAAAATGACAAAAGATTATTGTGAGTGCTTTAAACACATTAAGTATTTTTTCTTAAGATTGTATTTATTGTTTTTAGAGAGAGGAGAAGGGAGAGAGGCAGAGAAGGAGAGAGACATCAATGTATGTTTGCCTTTCACCTGCCTGCAGGTAGAGACCTGACTGGAGACCTGGCTGGAAACCTAGCTTGCAACCTGGTTATGTGCCCTGACTGGGGAATGGAACCAGCAACCTTTGGGTTCACAGGCCAGTGCCTTATCCACTGTGCCACCAGCCAGGGCTAAACCCGTTAAGTATTTTATAATGCTCTAACTTGCCCTTTCATTCTAATTTAGTGTTAGATTAATTATCTCTAATTATAACTTAACTATTAAAAGTATGTTTGTTATTTTCCTTAGTTATTAGTATTATCCTGAAAACACCACCCACAATCTACTAAATACTAGGGTTGCAGAGATCAATACAATAGTAACAAATTTAGTTAAGCCACTTTTTATCCTTAAGCAGTCTGAACAAATCAGGCCATTTAAATCCTTAGCTTAAATGCTATATTGCTGTGATGTGTTTCAAAAGTTGCATACATTCTTTCACTTTGCATTCCATAGTTCACATAGTGTGAGAACTGCGGTATGCAGGATTTAACCATATAGTGCCCACTATTGACCTCGGCCTGGGCAAAGCTTACTGGATGTGTCTTTTGTAAAAACCTTTATAAGATTATGAAAATAATAGGTTTAATATTTTCTTTAAAGATGATTTTCTAGTTTGGGTTCTTCTAGACTTTTTCCATAGTCTCTACTGTAATAAAGACTCCCTTGAAAGAGAACTAACTTTAAGGAAGTATACGCTGTAATATTTTGATATATGCCAGAATGACTAGCAAATTCCTGCTTTAACTAGAATTGGTTTTATTTACTACAGATTATATATGACTTAAAAAATAATTAATAGGCCCTGGCTGGTAACACAGTGGTTAAGGCGCTGGCCTGTGAACCCAAAGGTCACAGGTTCGATTCCCCAGCCAGGGTACATAACCAGGTTGCAAACCAGGTCTCCAGTCAGATCTGTGGCTGGAGGCAGGTAAAACACAACCATACATTGATGTCTCTCTCCCTCTCTGCCTCTCTCTCTTCCCCTCTTTCTAAAAATAATGAAATAAAATCTTTTTAAAAATAATAGTAATTAATAAAAATGTATTTGCCACTATTTAGCTTTGGTTTTCAAAGTTGGTTACAGTCTGTGTTATGAATTAAGGCCTCTTCCTTGATTGAATCCACTAACAGATATTTAAAAATTGAATTTTACCTCAAGATAACAGAATCAGCAAGTATTTTGAAGTCTTATATCACTGTGTCACTGGCATATGTAGTCACAAGATATTCCCAAAGCTTGAAGATAAGGCTAAACACAACTAAAATGAGTTGACAGAATAGGTAGCCCACTGTTTTCAACAACCTGAAAATAAAAATAGCTGAGAAGTTTTAGTCCCAGCCATAATTTCAGAAGCCCCAGATTCTATTTGGAACGTGGCTGACTATATGGTGAAAGAATGTGTAAATGGAAGAGTAAGCCTGATGCCTACAAAATTCCAAAGGATTTAGTGTCCAGACCCCTTGTTAGATACGTCCTTAGAATGCAGCTGGATACACCAGGATCTCATAAGTCAGAGATACCAGACACTAAAGACACCTGACCAGTCAGTCCCCTAGCTCCAATTCCATGCTGCTGCCCACTCTGGGGTGTAATTGGACTTCCCAGGTAAATTTCTGACAGATACAAATGTTGTCCACAGAAAAAGCATTCCAGTCCCCTTGGTATCCACTTAGTTGTAAACACTAATTGAGCAACTTCTATGCTCCAAGCACCCTTCCAAGCACTGCGCCATGGTACTGTCCCAGGGACTGGAAGTCTAGCCAGAGAGCAGACACTAAACAAATTAAGATACAAATAAATGTTTAATTATTAAGTACTGTAAAGGAAAGGTAAGAAACACTAACTAAGAAGACTTCATTTGGGTTGGAATGTCAGGAATGCTTAAGTTGACATTTGAAATATGCAGTAACTGGGTGAAAGGTTAGGAAGGTACATCACCAGCAGAGGGACCCGCAGATGAGAGGAACTGGAGGCAGAAAGGGCTTGAAACACATGGGAAACAGGATCTGAGAAAACACTGGTATGAATAAAGGAGAATGGAGTAGAGAGGAGTGGTGTTTGAGATGAGGTTGGAGGGGAGGCAGGGCTGGGATCACAGAGGGCCAAACTCCTGAGAGTTTGAGCTTTATTCTGATGATGACCAGACACAGAGGATCATGAGAGAGACAGAATCCAACTGATATTCCTTAGACATCATTCTGGTCACTCTGTGGAGAAAGGACTGCAGAGGGGCAAGAGTGGAAGTGGGGAGGCAAGTTGGGACCTACTGGGAAAGCCCAGGTGAGAGAGGAAGATGCTGTGAGCTGGGGTGGAGAGAAGTCATCATCAATGACAAGACATGGCCACAGGGAGTCCATGCCTGACCACAGTATCAAAATACTAATTGTGCACTTGTAAAGCTGAAGGGAACACCCTGGGACAGAATAGCTGCACCCGGCTTCTGCCTCCCCAGGCGTGTCTGAGTGACCAGCTAGCCTACCATGCCATCTTTATCTCTTCTCACTCCAGATACAGCATTTTGAACAGGGCAAGTCCTTGAGTAAATTAGTCTTGGCAACAAGGATGTAAAAAGAATGTAAATTAGCAAATTCGCCACTTGTTCTTCCTGTGGGGAGCATTGTCCCCCTTTGTAGCTGTAACAAGTCATTTAGATCAAACTTAAGAGTTTGCTCTCCATCATAGCAGCTATTGAGCACTCGCCATGTGCCAGACCTTATTCTAAGCACCTAATGTGGATCCACCCATCTCCAGTCTTTTTAAACATTAAGGTGCCCCAGGATTCAATCCTTGGCCCTCTACCCTGTGTGGACTCACTCCCTAAGTGAACTTATCCACTTCCATGGTTTTAAATGCAATCTGTGTGCCAAGTCCCAAGTTTCCATCCCCTTTTACTCTTGCACTCCCAATTGCTATACAACCGTCTCCTCAGCATCTCCACTTGGCTGGCTAATCTTATCCACCTTCACACAATGAACTCTTAATTTCTACCCACAAAGTAAAACATGTCCCTTAGCAGTCACCATCTAGGTAAATGGCATCCCGTTCTTCCCTTTGGAAACATTTTGTGGTGATAGGTAGTGAGGTCTCTTTGCTCTCCTTGTTTCATCTCAACAGGCAGGGACAAGCAGGGAGATAAAGAGGGAGAGAGGGCCTTATTGTGACAGGTGCTCCTGTCTTTAGAAGCTGACACCCTCTGAATGGCAGTACATGCTGCTGGATCTCTCTTTCAGAGGGTTTTCTACTCCCTCACTCCAGCAGCAGTTTCTGGACATAGACCCTCCCTGTTGCAGATCTCTCATCCTCTTAGGGAGTGACCCCACTGCCACCTTCTATAATAGAGCTCTGGCTTGGCTGGATTGATTGCTGGCCTGAAAACCAAATGGTCACTGGTTTGATTCCCAGTCAGGGCACATGCCTGGGTTGCGGGCTGGGTCCTTGGTTGGGGGCCTGTGAGAGGCAACCACACATTGATGTTTCTCTCTCTCTCTCTCTTTCTCCCTCCCTTCCCCTCTCCCTAGAAATAAAATCTTTTTTTCTTATTTTTAACGAGAGTTCTATCCAGCCCAAAGGGTATTCATTTACCAAACTCAGTAGGCTCCTACTATAGCCCTTTTTCTTTTCTCTGTGGTTCATGGCATCTCCACTCAATCTCTCCTTTGGGGAGCCAAATACCCATTTCTGAGCTCCACACACTCAGGGGACATGTCGCTTCTCTCTGCAGTTTTATTGAATCCCCTTTCATGTCACTTAAAGCAGGTGGAAAAGGGTAGCTGTGGGGGAATATTGATCTCTCTGATAGCTCTCTCTAAACAAATAGTCTTATACCAATCCCTTTCTCATTATTCTCTTCTAATATACAGTCTGAAGGCAGACTGAGTGACTTTTAGGCCACCTATTAGCAAGCCCTACATAGATACTCTCTTCAGAATATCTCCACCCTCAGCAAACTCTTTCATCTCTGCAGATCTCTTTCTCTCTCTCTCTCTCTCTCTCTCTCTCTCTCTCTCTCTCTCTCTCGCTCTCCCCTATCCTGTTTAATACAATAAACACTAACTGATGGGTACCAGGAGAAAATGTGAGCTCAGCAATGCCAGATCTTTCAAATTTCAATAATGGCAAGGAATACAGAAAATTATGTAAAATCTCAATGAATGCTTAAAATTAAAATGTTTTTTTCCTAATTCTTCATGCTTATTATTAGAAAATATTCAAGAGATGCATAAATGTATGTAAAAAAAATAGGTATTAGGCCCTGTCTGGTAGCACAGTGGATAAGGTGCTGGCCTGCAAACCCCAAGGTCGCTGGTTGGATTCCCCAGCCAGGGCTCATAACCAGATTGCAAGTCAGGTGTCCAGCCAGACCTGTGGCTGGAGAAGGTGAAAAGCAACCATACATTGATGTCTCTCTCCCTCTCTTCCTCTCTCCCTTCCTCTCTCTGGAAATAATAAATAAAATATTTTTTTAAATAGATATTACCTGAAGGTGTATTTCTCTATACTGACCATAATTAACATTTTGATGACCATATTTTTATGCATCAGCAGCTCTTTATACACATACATATGTGCTTAATTATACCTAAGTAGCATATTATACATGCTACTTTTTATTATGGACAACAATTTTATGATTTTTTTCCCTTGTTCCCTTTTTGATTCTTTAATGTTGGCTTAAATATTTTCAAAAACACTCTGTGGGCCAAACAAAACCGTTTCAGCTCACAGACCCTCAATTCATCTTTTCTTTTTCTTTTTTTTTTTTTTTTTTTTTTTTTTTTTTCCTATATACCAACCCTAACTCATTATACATTCTATTTCTTGGTTCAAATTTTTTTAGAAAAAATCTAATACTCAACTGGCCAAACCACTGGTTAGTCTACCCCTAGTCTAATCGGTTATGGAGGAGGCCTATGCCCAAACCTTTAACGGAAGCTGTGGGTAGATGTGGCTCCCAGACAAGGAAGCTGAGAGTAGGAGACACCTTAAGAGCATTCCTACTACATACTAAGTAGTGCCTACTACATACTAAGCAGTACAGCACAGTAGTTAAGAGCAAAGAATCCAGGCTGGATTCACATCCCAAATCCACCCCCTTATTGTGTGACTTCAAGCCAGTTACTTAACTTCTCTGCCTAATTTTCTTTATCTGGATATTGAGATTCATAAGAGCACCCAACTTGTAGAGTTGTTCTGAGGATGTAAGTATAAAAAGCTGAGAGCAATATTTGGCCCATGGTAAATAATACATAAATGTTAGCTAATGATAATATTTTTTTCTCTTTTCCTTATCTGAAGAGTTTACAGATGCAAGAGCTCCCATTCCACAGGCCCATTAAAAAGGGCTCTTTTCCATGTGATAAATAGCTCTGTACTACAACAAGAATATGTTTCTATTTTAGGTAATTATGACCAACAAAACATCTATTGTTCTTTTTTCAGTGATTCCTGACTAATTAAGCATCTACCAATAGGTTCTACCATTAATTTTTATGACCTTATAAAGAATGAACTTTCATGTTGTAACAGGACCTTTGGTCGGGGGTGGTCCTCAGTTTTAATGGGTCCATTTTGCCCACCATTAGAAATAAATCTTAATAACAGAGTTTGGTGAAAAGGAATGGTATTTTGTTTATTTGAGGGGTATACAGATTTATATAAAAGGTGCAATTCTGCCATTAATTCCCACGCCCTTTAAAAATACCCAAAATATACAGTCCTGTCCGATCAGGCCAGTTTTAAAATAGACAAGTGGTACCACCTTCAGAAATATAACAGTTCTCAGCTTAGCATTTTCCAGTTATAAAGCCAAAGTTCCCGGCAGCTGCTGTACTCAATTAGGGGAGGATCTTGCACATACTCCCTAACACACCACATGTAATTCCCTATCTCTGTGAAAGCTGCATGTCTCCGTTCCCCTCCCTTCCCCATCCTAGTGAGTCTTCCCTGTTCCTCAGGCCCAGTGTCCGGGAGAGAGAGAAAGAGAGAGAGATAGACAGACAGACAGAAAGACAGAGACATGGCTGCCACCCTATTTTTAAATCCCCTTTGACATAGTGTGTAAATAGTTCTGACCTCGGACAGAATTTTGCATAGTTCTGTAAGCCTTTTCATCACTATCCTCTGGGTAAAGACCCTCCTATCTTCTTGGCAAGCAAAGGGCAAAGGCTAGTCCACTGAGCCTCACCCCACCCCCATTTCCAAACCACAGAGTTGGGGGGTGGGGGGTGGCTTTCATCCACTCTGTAACAATTTGAAAATGATGTTACAACTGCTTCCTACACGCAAGGAATCTTCAGCTTAACAGGAAGTTAATCACCTCACCCGTAATAAAAAGTAAAAAATGCCATCAAAAGGAGAGTAAGTAACCCCTTCAATTATTGCAGAAACTTCAGCTAAATGCTCCCACTTGGATTGGATTGGAATTTAATCCGACCATCCTCCTCAGCAAATTGAAGATAATTGTTGCTAATAAAGTTATACAAACTCTGGAATGGGGATAAAACACTCATACTGCATGCATATCAGTCGGTCAGTCGGAAAAGGATAGTTTTGGCTGTAGAAGGAGGAGGAAGAGGAGGGGGAGGAGGTAAAAGTTATAGTAGCTAATATGGAACAAGTTTACTTCTTGTGCATCCAAAATTGACAAGGAGAATCTGTTCATCATAGTCACTCAAGAGTCCAGGCTGGAGTAAGCTCTATTTCAGCATATGTTTCCACGGTGCTGAAAGGGAGAATTCTTTCAAAAAGCATGACCATTTTTGTTTGTAACATTCCTGCGTGGAAGAGACACTCTCCATTTCTGTTCACGTTCCATTTGCCAAAGTAAGTTGCACAGCCCTGTCTGAATTCAGTTGGGTGAGGGTGTCTAATCCTCTCTCCTGAAGGCCCACGGCATGCTTGTGAGTAGTAATACATTACCAGTCTGAGATTCAAATGTGTGAGGGGAAGAAACAGTAACTCCTTATATTTTCTAGAACTGATCTCATCTCCTTTGGGAGCCCAGTTCCCAGTGATGGTAAAAATTCCTGTTCAGGATTTCCCTGAGGTCCTCTAATTACTTCTAACCCCTACGCCCTAAAGGCTCTCAATGAATGTCAGAAGGTGGAGCAAGGCCCACAGGCTGGTCCTTAACAGCTTCTCTCTCAGCACCACCTGTCCTGAGCTCTAAACCAGGCCTCCCAAATCTGGAGTTTTTATTCTTTAAAGGGAAGCTTTTGGAATTTAGAAAGGTGTGTTCTTTTCAATGAAGCCTGGCTTTCAATAACTGCCTCACTGTAGACTTAACAAATCTAGTGTGAATTGGACAATGACAAATTAGCTATGTAGAAACATGTAACTCCCTTTATTTTTATATCTGCACACACTTTTCTTCGACAAGCTTCCATTCCACTTGACAGTAAGAAAACTAAATTTAGTTCAAGCCACCAGACTTGACCCTGTCTCAGTTAATAGTATTCAGGTCCCAGCTTCCTTCTCCTCCTGCCCTTTGACTCAACACCCTGAGGAAAGGGCAGGATTGCAAACCAGCAGTTGCCCCACTCACTTCTGCAGGAACGTTCTTAGCCCATAGAAAAGGTCAAGCATCCTTGCCACACCCTGTTGTGGGGGCCCAGACATTTTCTCCATCCCTCTCAGCTGCACTATTTCATGGTTTCTTCATAGTCATCTGTGGCAAGCACATCTGTCACACCCTAGTTTTCATAGGAGCTCCTGGCAAGAAGCAGGCACCAGCTTCATGTTCTAGAATCACCCTTTAAAGTTCACATGACACTCTCAGGGACCTTTGGGCTGGTGAGGATAACATAGAGAACAAGTCAAGTACCCTCTATACCTTTGCAAATGGAGTGCAAGCCTAGATCTCTAGGGATACTCAATCAATCAGGAATTGATAAGAAGTCAAGAACTGGGTCATGTCTAAAGAGTCAGGGTTGGACCCTATTCTTTATTTATTAGGAAACATTATTTATGTATCTTCAGGTTCTTTTTCTCTTTCTCTCTCTGTCAATAAGCACATACACACAGGTCTTAAACAGGAATGGGAGTATTTCCCCAGCCATTACAACAGTCAGTGAGATAAGTGAGATAGCATGTGTGAAAACTTTTGTGATTTGTAATTGGCTTTGAAAATATAAGTTGAGGTTAGCATAGACAATGACATTTTTTAAAGATTTTGTTTATTATTTTTCAGAGAGAGGTGAAAGGAGAGAGGCAGAGAGGGAGAGAAACATCAGTGTATGGTTGCCTTTCACCTGCCTCCAGCTACAGACCTGGCTGGAGACCTGGCTTGCAACCTGGTTATGTGCGCTGACTGGGGAATGGAACCAGCGACCTTTGGGTTCTCAGGCCAGCATCTTATCCACTGTGCCACCAGCCAGGGACTTAGATGATGATTTTTTATTACATCTCTTGAACTAGTTCACTCATGGAATGCAGGCCCTCCTCCACTTACTTTGCAACAATACAGCAGGGTAGATATGACTGTGGCCCTTGGCACCACAAAGACATAGGTTTGAACCTTGCTCTGTCACTCAATAGCTGGGACCTTTAGCAAGGGTTTTGGTTTCCTCATTTTCTTTTTTCTTAGCAAGGTTCTTAACCTCCCTGAGGTTCAATTATCCCATCTATAAACTGGACATAATAATAAATGTGCAATATTATGGATCATAAAAAGAGATCAATAAAGAAGACCCCATTATTACATTTTACTATGTTACTTTTTACTTTTGTTGAGTGATGACACACTTTGCTTCTCTTAGATTCTTACTTGATTATCTAGGAAAATACCCATCCCTAGACAGCTGGGCACTCTCCTTTGTGAGCATTCATCACACAAGTTTGTAGAAGGAGGCCAAATGGACACAATATCAATAACATGGCCTCTCAAAACATTAAGCATCATCTCTTTTTTGGAGAGCCATTAGAAGCTAAGTAAGAAACAGAAGAAATCCTACCAGGCCAGCCTACAAGGAGTCTAGAGCACCATGATAAACCTTTGCTCAAGTATTTGGAAGTTCCTGACCTTATTATACCCACCGTGAATACATGATGAATGACATTCATGTGCAGCATCAAGACTAAGGGCTTTGGCACAGATGAAATGCACTGCAGGTGGTATATAGCCCCCCTTCCCCAGTTCACTCTCATTTTGTAAAGCTCACAGAAGTGCCAGCGAGTCCATGTCCTTGGATGACCTCATTAAACAGATCACTGTGTTTGCTCTAATTTCTAATGAGTAATTCATTTTAAAACTGTGGAAGCTGTTATTAATCACAAATTACTTGTGTCACACCTCACAAAAAGACATGTCTCGTTTGAGAACTGCTGCTCCAGATAAGGGCTACTGAAATCAGTTTAAAGTTTAAGTATTAGTTATTAGTAGATTTGCAGTAACCTAACCTATCCTATCACCTATATTCAGTTATGCTTGGATGCTATATTGTTTCTTCAATAATGCAACGTATTTAAGAGGAAAGTATGATTTAGGAATGGTTTATTACATCTGAGATTCTTTTCTTTTTTACAAGTCTTCTTGTTTTTTTTATTTTTCTAAGACTTTATTCATTATTTTTAGAGAGAGAGGAAGAGGGGGAGGATAAAAGGGAGAAAAACATCAATGTATGGTTGCCTTTCACCTGCCTCCAGCTGGGGACCTGGCTGGAAACCTGGCTTGCAACCTGGTTATGCACCCTAGCTGGGAATTGAACCAGCAACACTTGAGTTCACAGACCAGTGCTCAATCCACTGAGCCACTCCACCTGGGGTAGTTTATAACATCTTATCTCAAATATTTTCATGTAGCTGCTCATGATCACTTTGAATATCATGCATTAACTGTCACAAAGCTTTTTCTCAATAACATATGATTTATAAAGTGTCTTGAGCTAAAACATGTCTCCATTTTTGTCTTCATGTAGCATAATTAAGATTGAAATATTAGATTTGCTTGCCAGCAGGTGTGCTCCTATACAGTTCATATTTGTGACTACTCCTAGAATAAATATATGGAAAGTTGATAAAATTAAAAGATACTTAATATAAATGGTTATCCTCAAGATACACTGCCCATGTTAAACCGTGTGTATCTGGTGTTCATCTCAATGGGTGACCAACAGATGGTCTATTTGTCACCTCACTTTGGAGCTTCTAAATGTGCCTGATGGGAATTCCATTACTTGTACCAGCTGCACAGGTGACCTCCTTGCCTTCCATTTTCCAGTTTCAGAATATACAAGGCAGTTTTAAACATGGTTTAAAAATACAACATATGCAAATATGGTTGTACTTGACATATTTACTATGGTGCAAAAAAAAAAGATCTGTCCTTTCTGCTTTAACCCCTTGAATTATGAGATGTATAGTTTTCCATTTTCTGAATCTTTCTGCAAAACAGTATTTAATGTCCTTCAACATCAAGAGAATTTCTAAAACATTATTTTTTCACATATATAGAAGGGGAAAATATGGTTTGCAGAGATAAAATGTTATAAAGAGTTCTTATTTTTCTATCAAATAGAATTAAATTATTGAAAGGTAGAATTTGAGATATTTAGAAGGTATTCTCAACCCAGAAATACCTTCCTCCCAAGGCCTGAATATTCTCCATAGATGATGCATTATTTGGGGTTCAGTAGTCTCCATCCAGGCACCAATTCTATAAAATGAAATAAGCAGAGCAAGAATTGAAACCCAGTGCCATTTTCTATAATAGTCTTTTACTTTTCCCCTATAACATACTGCTTCCTTTGGAGAATAGTCACTAACAAAGTAAATGTAAAGCAATTTTCTTAATTCACTTTCTTAAGTGAGAGGAAAGGTATTGGTATATGAAAACACTGAGCAAGAAGAGATGAGGACACAGGAAAAGGGGAAAGGGCACAGGTAAGGAAGGTAGGATATCAAAAAATGATGACTACTTCAGTTTTGCCTTGAGTTGGCCATCACTTGAGTCTCACTTTTAACAAGTACTCTGTCCACAATGTAACCTAGTGGTGACTCATTCCACCTTAAAGAACTCCTGTCTGACATTCTACTTTATTGATCCCAGTTTATAAATGGATTACAATATGTCAGGTTGGGCTGAGTTAGAAATGAAACATCCAGCCATTTTTATTTTCTGCCTTATTGAGCAGGTTGTAAAATAGCCTTATCAAAATATTGCAGTAGCAGTAAGTACCCCTAGCAAAGGTTGTGTACAATCTCCCACTAAAAGGAAAAGAACTCTTTGATCAATAGACTCATTCCCAGTCTGGGGCAGAACATGCTTTGAGATGAGTCTGGGACATCCTTTGGAAAAGAAGCTTTCAACGATGAATGAGTTAATGTCAAAGAGAAATAGGACCCAATAAAGGGCCCACACTGGAAATAAAGAAGAACAATAACTGCAGTAAGGTGAAACACATCAGTGCTATGGAGCACTAAAACACATAAAAATGCCTAGAGATATAAAAAAAAAAAAGAAGGAAAATGTTCCTGGTTAAAAGAAATTTAGCGGACATACAATCAAATGCATTGTTTGGTCCTTGCTTAGCTACTGCTTCAAGCAAACCAATTGTAAGAAGACATGAGGGGACAACCTCAGTATGGGCCAGACATTAGATGATATTAGTGTTAATTTTTAATGAATTATTTATGTTAATTTTAAGGAGTTAATATTAATTTGGTTGAGTTTGCAAACAGCTTACTGGGTATTTTTTTAGAAATAACAATTATTACCTAACATTGGAATAAAAATAAAAGTAATAATTATCAGAGAAGCTCTTCTAGTCAAGAGAATGGCTCACCCCTTTGCATAAAAGATCAAAATTGCACATCAAAATTGCAACTAAAATACAGAACAATCATCATTCAAAGCCATCAGAAATCAAGTTGAATGAAAGTCTGACAACAATGGAATTAAAGAAACCACATCTATCCAGACTGGTAGGAGGGGTGCAGACATAGTACTGGCTAGTCCTTCACCCACATGTGGTAAATAAAAACTTGGGAGGGACACTTTGCAACCAAGGAGTTGCAGACCCACATCAGACATCCAACCCAAGGTTCCAGTGCTAGGAAGACAAGTCCCCATAACTTCTGGCTGCAAAAACCAGTGGGGATTGAGTCAGTGGAAGAAATTGCTGGAGCCACAAGCAGTTCCTCTTAAAGAACCCACACACAGATCCACCTACACAGACTCACTCCTTCTGGGCTCCAGCACAGGAGTATCAACTTGAAAGGCACCAGTGGCAAACAAAGAGAAACTGAAGTTCTGGCATCACAGCAAGCTGAGGTCATTGTCCCTATTCTGAACCCTAATCCCTCGGAGCCACAGAACTGGCAAGCTGATGACATAACTGAGACTCCATCAAACTGGCTAACACTGTTTGACCCACTTTGGGGATCCCCAGAGACTCCAACCCACCCAAGCTGCTTTTCCTTACAAATGGCTAGTCTTAGCTCCTTCTTCACAACTTCCTAAATCCTCTCAAACAAGTAATAACTGCCTCAGTGAGCCCAGGACCAGCACTAGCAGCAGCCAGTCTTCATAGCTAGGCTAGTCTGAGAATCTCCAAGCCCAGCGCAAGTGGCAGCATCTCAGATTGCCTTATAGCTCAGGCAGGGTGGCCCCAGGCAAAATCCAGGTGGGGCTGACCTTGGCCTCTACCATCTGGGAAATCCCAGATCCTGTGCACCCAGTGGGCAGTTACAGACCACATTAAAGCACCAAAATGCTGCCCCTTCACATATGATCCTCCATGGAGGGCAGAAGTTGGTGTTAAGTGATCATAGTCCATCCTTCCAGCTGACTGGCCTGGGTAAATCCCTCCCATTGACCTGCCAACAGCAGCCAAGGCTCAACTACAAGAGGAATGTATACTCAGCCCTCACAAAGAGGACATCTTGAGTTCTCAGTTTGGCTGATAGGGGAGGCTATGTCACTGGACGTGACAGACATCTACTATATTACCAAGACATAGAGTCAAAGTGGCTCTACCAAATACATAGAAATAAACACAGAGAGGCCGTCAAAATGAGAAAACAAAGAAACTTGGCCCAAATGAAAGAACACATCAAAACTCCAGAAAAAGAGTTAAATGAAATGGAAATAAGCAATCTATCAGATGCAGAGTTCAAAACACTGGTTATAAGTATAAGGCTCAAGGAAGTTAGTGAGAACCCCAACAGCATAAAAGAAGATACAATCAGAAACAAAAGGTACGCTAATTGGAATAAAAAATAATTTACAGGGAAACAATAGTAGATTGAATGAAGCCAAGAATCAAACCAAGGATTCGGAACATAATGAAGCAAAAACCAAGCAATCAGAACAAGAAGAAAATAGAATATTAAAAAGAGGAAAGTATAAGCAGCCTCTGGGACATCTTCAAGAGGTCCAACATTCACATCATTGGGGTGTCAGAAAAAGAAGAAAAAGAGCAAGAAATCGGAAGTCTATTTGAAAAATAATAAAAGAAAACTTCCCTAATTTGGTGAAGGAAATAGACATGCAAGTCCAGGAAGCACAGAGAGTCCCAAACAAGATGGATGCAAAGAGACCCACTCCAAGACATATCATAATTAAAATGCCAAAGGTTAAAGATAAAGAGGGAATCTTAAAAGCAACAAGAAAAAAGGAGTTAGGTACCTATAGGGGAATTCTCATAAGATTGTCAGTGGATTTCTCAAAAGAAATTTTGCAGCTAGAAGGGATTGGCAAAAAAAATATTCAAAGTCATAGAAAGCATGGACCTACAATCAAGATTGCTTTACCCAGCAAAGATATCATTTAGAATCAAAGAGCAGATAAAGAGCTTCCCGGACAAGAAAAAAATTAAAAGAGTTCATCATCACCAAATCATTATTATATGAAATGTTAAGGGACTTATTTAAGAAAAATAAGATCAAAACTATGAACAGTAAAATGATAATAAATACATACCCGTCAACAACTGAATCTAGAAAACAAACTAAGCAAACAAGAAAAAAGACAGAATCATGACACAGAGAGCATTTTGAAGGTTGCCAGGTGGGAGGGGAATTTGGGGGAATGGGTGAAGAAGTGAGGGGATTAAGAAGTACAAATAGGTAGTCACAGAATAGCCATGGGGTTGTAAAGTGTAGTATAGGAAATGGAGTGGCCAAAGAACTTATAAACATGACCCATGGTCATGAACAATGGTGAGTTGATTGCCTGAAGGAGTGGGGACTGCTGGGTGGACAGAGACAAAAGAGGAAAAATCATGACAACTGCAATAGCATAAACAATAAAATATAATTTAAATAAATAAATTTTATTTTGTTGTTGGGTTTTTTGGTTTTGTTTTTGTTTTGCTTTTACTAATAAGTCAAGAACTTTATTCATACAGTAGGTACTTTACAATGAACCCAAGAAAGCTGGCCTTTTCTGGAAAAAATGGGACATCTGTACAAACCCTGGGGATTTCCACTTTGAAAATACAATCCTCACTTTCACAGTAGCCCTTGGATCTGCTCTTGCCTTAGTCATCCCTCCCTCGTTTTAACAGGCAGTGCTCGCAGATACACCTGGCCAACAGCAGTGGCCAGCCACTCTGGCAGACAGTCACAATGTCAGTTCCACATTATTTGTGGACAAATGCATAGACTATCAGATCCTGCATAGGATTTAGGAAACAGCAGGACAATTTCTCCCTCCACCTTGAAAATAAAATACACTTCAGTGGATGCGTATCCTGAAATAGTTGGAAGTTCATAGGAAGATGGTCCATTGTCAATCCCTTCATCACCAGCCTGTGCATCCAAAATTCTTCTCAAGGTAACATGCATCTTTTTTTTTTTTTAAACATTCTTTCTTGCTGTAAGAACTCTTATAATGGAGCCTAGTCCTCCTACTGCTAATGCTTTTTCATGCTGCTGGAGTAGCACTGCATGGCTATTTTCTGTGGGCTTCTCAAACCCTTTATAAATGTATTTCATTAGCAAGTCAATGCCATTTCTGTCCAGCGATTGCACAGCCTGCTCAATTCCACTGCTCTTAAAGTTTATAAGTACTTTCAGCACCATGCCCGGGGCTTACTCCTTCACAGCTTGATTCTTGGTCAAAGATCAAATTATCAGAGATCGAATGAAAACATTTACAAGTGAAAAGACCTGATTTCAGGAATGTACTTTGAAATATTTTAGCAAAAAATTTAAAAAGTGAAGGAAATAGGTAAGACAAGTTGGCCAACTCTTGTATTTGTTGAATCTGGATAATAGGTGCATAGAGGTTCTTTCTACTATATTCTTTATTTTTTAATTTAAAATTTGTGCTTAAATGTTTGGTTTTAAATTATCTTTAAAATTCAATTGTTTAAATTTATTAGATCTAAAATTTTTAAATCTATATAAAGGAGGCTTTTTATTCATTTTACTATTATATCTACATGACACCAAAATAATGAGTTGAGATGAGAATGGTTTTGTGGTGGCCAGCCTGCAGGATGACTGCTGTTGGTCTGATCCTTGCTCATGGTATTCATCATGCCCTTGCACAGTCCCTTTTCACACTGTTTCAGGGGTGGTTGGGTGACAAATAGAAACCAGTGTGATTTACAATGCTAGATAATAAAAGGCATTTTTGCTTCTGCTTTGCTCTCTTGGAAACTCTCTGAGGGAAGTAGCAGCCATGTCACGATGATACTCAAGCACCTCTGTGGAGAGGCCCAGGTGGCACAGAACTGAGGCCTCTCACCAACAGGCAACACCAGCTCACCAGCTATAGGAATAAGTCATCCTGGAAACAGATCTTTCAGTCCCAGTCAAGCCTTTGATGAATGCAGCACGAGCCAACATCTTGGCTGCCACCTCGTGAAAGACCTTAGGCCACAGCAGCCCAGCTAAGCCTACGTGTTAGTCAGGGTTCAATCAGAGAAGCAGACCCAGTAGGCAACATATGGATTTATTATAAGGAGTTGGCTTATGAAATTGTAGGGGTTGACTTAACAAGTCTGAAGTCCATAGGGCAGATAATCAGCCAGGAAAGATCACAACCAGGCTAGAACCCCAGGGGCACCGACCAAAGCTTTGTCCACAGGCCATCGTGAGAATATTGCAAGAAAGCAAAGTGGAACTCCATGGACACAGGCAAAAGCTATTGTCCACAGACAGCTCTCTTTCTGTCTCTCTCTCTCTGTCTCTCTCTCTGTCTCTCTCTCTGTCTCTCTCTCTCTCTCTCTCTCTCTCTCTGCCCAACATGTCCCCCCACCATCCCCCCCTCCTCTCTCTCACCCGAACCCTCTTAAAAGTCCTTCCAATTGTTTAAGTCATACTCACCAAGGATAACCTCCCTTCCAACTGGACAAGGCAGACCCACCCAAGATATTCTATCCAACTTAAAGTCGATTTATTAGGGACTTTAATTACATCTGCAAAATCCATTCACAGCCTTCACAATAAAATTAGGATTAGTGTTCAATTAAATAACTAGAAGAAAGTGTGTGTACAAAATGGTCACTGCTTCTTTTCTATCCTCCAACTCTCATAAGACAACCTCTCTAATGGCCCACCCTGTCAAGAAACATACTAGAAAGGGATTTCTGATGAATACAGTTTAGCCTGCCAAGTAGACATGCACCAAATCCCTGACCCATAGAGGTTGTCAAAGTTAATAAATGTGTATCTTGTTATAAGGCTTTGGGTTTTTAGATAATTTGTTACACAATAGTAGATAACTAATATAACTTTGATTCTCCAAATTATCTGTAAGCAAATGTAACAGCTAATGAAAGGCTGTCACCTAAGATCCCTTGAGTTTTATTAGATTTGTACTTACTAAATAAAAATAGCATTTGTGTGCTCGCTGCGGCAGCACATATACTAAAATTGGAACAATACAGAGAAGATTAGCATGGCCCCTGCACAAGGATGACATGCAAATTCGTGAAGCATTCCATATTTTTTTTTAATGTTATAGTATATCTCTGTATTTTCCAGAGGAAAAAAAATTAATTCAAAAGGGAACTATTGTAGTAATCAGATTGCAATATATAAATGTATCCAACTAACACATCATACACCTCAAGCTTACACAATTGTCACATGTCTATTATATTAATAAAAAGGGAAATATTTAACTTTGAAAAATAGGACTCCAGTTTGACATACTCACTATGATCTTATTGTAAATTCTGAACACTCTGATATCAATATGTTCGACTGTGTACATGTAGAAATATATATGTACATGAAATCAAAATATTATTGCTATTGTGAATTTGGAAGAAAAACCATCACATAAGTGAATTGTCAGAGCTTGAAATTTGTGATACAATATGTCTATAACAGGCTTTATTGTGTGGGGATCAATAATTACAATAAAATGAGAGGAGTGAGATTATAAAGGCATGCACATAATGCAACAGAAAGAAAATGGATACTTGTACTTAGAAAAGAGTAAGGAAGGGTGTGGTAGATATGACAAACTAGGAGGGAGGAGTGAACATTGCTTTTGCTAGTGCCTTGCTAAGGAAAGTAGAAATTTTGCTGTACTTTAGGTGACGTAGGGACCATTGCAAGATGTAACTGTGTTGGGGAGGGGGCTTATGAGGAGTTAGGAAGATTAGATCATTGAAAAGTTTTAATTGGAGCTATAGTCCCTAGACGATAGTACGGAGAGCAGATAAAGAGGGCCTAAAAATATTTCGTGTTTAAAGATGCTTAGGGATCTAGCAAAGTTAACGCAACATATTGTTTTCAGCAATTGGAACTGCAAAATATACTTAATTTGTGTTTCAAGAAACTTTCTTAGCACAGAACTAATGTGCTAAAACATCTATATATAAAGTAAAGTTATGCTTAAAATGTGTTGTGTTTAGAGGGGCATATGAACATTCTGGAAATTTTCACTCTGGAGACTAATTAAAAAGATAACTGAAATTGCCAAAATATATATATATATAGTATTTGTGAGTGTATAGTGTTTATGTGTAGGTATGGTTTGGGAAACAGGTTTATTTATGACTGGGGATGAGTGTAGATAAAACCTTCATCAGAATCAGACTAGCAGAATAACAAAGTACAGAAACATGTCTTGATTGTCACTCAAGTTCCTCACAGGTCTTGAAAACTTGGCTGGTGAATGCAGTAAAAAGACTTAAAAATCTAAATAATGCAATCTCCCTGAGCCACAATGCCTCAACCCTGAAACAATCTTACAAATTTAGATGTGGTGTAAAAGGGGATAGATTTTACAGTCAGACACTCCTGGGTATTTGTCCCAGCTCCATCTCTTCCCATTTATGTAACCTTGGCCACTTTACATAACTTCCTTGCGATAAACAGACTTTTGTTTGCCCCAAACTCATGTGCTGAAACCTTAACATGCCTTAGAATGTGACTGTATTTGGACATAGGGCCTTGAAAGAGGTAATAAGAGTGGGCCCTAATTCAACATCACTGGTATCCTTATTAGAAGAGAAAGAGATACCAGGAGATACTCACACAGAGGAAAGGCCATATGAGAAAACAGTGAGAAGGTAGCTATCTACAAACAAAGGAAAAAGGCCTGAAGAGAAACCAAACTTACCAACACCTTGAATTTCCAGTCTCCCAAACTATGAGAAAATTAATTTCTACTGTTTAAGCCTTCCTTCCTGTGGTCTTTTGTCATGGCAGCTCCAGTAAATTAATACAATTCCTGAGCCTCAAATTCTGCATCTACAGCTCTCAGGGCCTAGACTTTCCTTTAGGTGTCAGAGTTTCTGTGGGTTTAAAAATAAACGAAATGTGATGAACACATGATATAATGTACAGGTGATGTATTACTATAGAATTGTACACTTGAAACCTATATAATTTGATTAAATAATGTCACCCCAATAAATTCAATAAATATTTTTTTAAAAAAGACAGTCCTGGCTGGTGTGGCTCAATAAATTGAGTGCCAGCCTGCAAATCAAAAGGTCATTGGTTCAATTCCCAGTCAGGACCCATGCCTGGGTTTTGGGCCAGTTCCCCAGTTGGGGACATATGAGAGGCAACCAATTGATGTACCTCTTGAACATCGATATTTCTCTCCCTCGCTTTCTCCCTCCCTTCCCCTCTCTCTAAAAATAAATAAATTAAATCTTAAAAAAAAAAAAGACAAAATGTTTGGTCAAGGAAAATCTTAGATATTATTAAAAGAATAAGTTCCAGCTTTTAAGAGTCAAGTCTCATTACAGTCATACCTGACTCAGAGATATAATAAGCCAGAACTTTGCAATCTTTTCCCAATCTTCTCTGGGAAAATACCTGCTCCCCACAGCCCACATAACAAAATGGGAAGAGGAAGTTCCTGGGGCTTTATTTGTTTTGATAGTCCATGACTTAAAAGAGCCAATTTAGGTTCTCCATTTTTCTTTAAAGAAGACAGTTACCTGAACCTTCCATATTAGTGAACCTGGTTCCTATTAGGGAAATGGAAGAAGAGGGAGGAAAAGATGTTTGTTAGGGAATCAGATTTACTAAATAAATTACTTGAGGCAACAGAAAGATAAAGAATAGCCATTCTGCAAATACCTGGAAATACATTCACAGCCATGCAAAGCCATTCTGCTTTGGCATCCCTAGGGGAAAATGGACAAAAATTTTCCATCTGTCAAGTTCATTTCCACCTTGAATCTCACATTAAAATTTCTTCTGTTTAATAAGTGTTTAATATTTATTAATATCAACCTCAGAGGTTATAAAAATTAAAGCAATAACAACATACCAAAATTACAGGGTGAGCAACAGTAGGTTTACAGTTGTTTGTATGAAAAATAATACATTAATTAATAAATAAAAATATAAGAATAAATTCTGTGTTTCATGTACTCACAACTGTAAACCTTCTTTTGCCCCACACTGCATAACAGATATTCAAAAATGTTCATGAGCCCTGGCCAGGTAGCTCAGTTGGTTGGAGCATTGTCCTGATATTGCAAGGTTGTGGGTTCAATCCTGTCAGAGCACCTATAAGAATCAACCAATGATTGCATAAGTAGATGAAACAACAAATTGATGTTTCTCTCTCTCAAATCAATAAAAAAAAAATGTTTAAGTGCTCAATCCTTTCTCCTTCCCTTGGTGCAATAAAGTCCATTTTTTGTGCAAGTTTTAGTATCTTTCCCTTCTCCTGTATGTTTCAACACACACACATACACACACATCTTAGCCTGGCGTTTTTGAAGACTATAAATAACAAAAGTCTCCACCAGGCAATTCGATGAGGTGAGGCATTTTCAAGGGGCATGTCACTTTCCCACAAAGAAATTCACCAGAAGTTGTCTTCTTTCCTCACAGGTCCAGATGACCCTGTCTCTAGGGTTTAATCATTGAATTTATTTCAATTCTGCTCTTTTCCTTCCCTACTGTCCACCATTTTCAGTCCTGACTTTAGCAATTAATTCCCTTGTCCAGGTCCACGATGCTTTATTTATACCTTTACCGGTTTACCTCCCAACGCCTCTCCAGGAACAAAGAAACCATTAAGCACGGGTTCAAATCATAGAGTTCAAACCCAAAATGACTTTAAATCTGTTCCCAGAGATTCGCCTGACAGACTTACAAGCATAGTTTCGATTAGGCAGGATCTCCAAGTCAACATCTTTTCCTTTTTTTTTTTTTTTTTTTTTTTTTTTTTAAGATAGAGATTTTCTTTTTCCTGGTGAGGAGAAGATATAGAAACAATACATATATATATTTGTTAGGCCCAGGAAAGAGGGAGCTGGAATGTATTTATGTCACTTCTTTTTTTTTAAAGCATTTAAATTCCATGCTCAGTACACAGAGAGTTGCCTCCAGAAAATGAAAAGGATGAACCTCAGCACATTTAATGTTAGAATTTGGGAAACAATTCTAAAGGTTGGTTTCCTAATCTCTGCCCTAGAATCATTTCTTTCTCTCAGTGCACAGATACCACGGAGCTGGTGGACCAGAGAAGGTAGATGGATAATTGGGCAACATCACAACTCATTTCTCAGTTGGCAACCTTTTAAAGCCTTTTAAATCCTAAATAGCAACCGCCCTTTTCATTCCTCTTTCCGTCCTTCTGGCTGACGTCCACAGCAGACTTTACCACCTCAGTGTTCATCTGCCTAAAAATTATGTCCACTGCTTGTATCAGGAAAAACACCTAACACAAACCACCTAAACATCCCAGCCATTTAATAACCTGGGACTTTTCCTGGTATCAGAGTTCCCACCTGAGGAGAAAATCCTATTTTTAGCTGGGATTGCAATAGGAATGTTGTTCATCATATGAAAGAGAGTGAAATAAAAGCCCCTTCACTTGATCAGCAGGTATATAAAGAGAGCAGAATCTATTACCCACCAAGAGCTCAGCACTGAAACAAGGCAGAACCATGCTATACAACCTGAACAGAAATTCCCAAATTCATGAGGATTCAAAGCAGGCTTTTTGCTGTTTTGTTTGTTTATTTGGTTTGGTCTGTTTGTGGAAGAAGGAAACCGCCTTAGCAACACAAAATGGAAAAACTGGTATTTAACACCTTGATTCTCAACTCTGGCTGCACATTAGAATCACCTGGGGATATGTTTTTTAAGATTTTATTTATTTATTTATTTATTTATTTATTTTTAAAGGTAAGGGAGGGAAAAGAGAGAGAAAGAAATATCTGTGTATAGTTGCCTCTCACACACCCACAACTGGGGACCTGGCCTGCAACCCAGGCATGTGCCCTGACTGGAAATCAAACCAGCAACACTGGTTCAAAGGCTGGTGCTCAATCCACTAACCCACAGCAACCAGGACCTGGGGATATTTTTTAATGGAAATATCTGGGTCCCACCTCCAGAGATACTGCATTTAAAAATATACAGCTATATCCATTAGGGATTGAGAATAACGGACTTAGAATGTGGGAAAAGCTTATAAACGGAGACTAGAGATCAAAACCCTGATTGCAGAAAGAAACCCCAGAGCAGAGCAGATCACCCTGGCAGGAAGATGGACAATAACCTAGGCAGCGCAAGCAAAGACTACATCACCATCACTTCCTGTGATGCAGCCCTACTTAGGAACTTAGTTTTTGTATCAAAACTCTATTATGACTATGGTTATTTATATACTAGCTCCTCACTGCTGAAACCATAGTTCTTAGATCAGCAGAGCAGGTGGCCCCCACACACTTATGAGAAATGCAGGTTGTGAGCTCCTCCCCAGTCTTGTAGCATCAGAATCTGCATTTGAGCAAGATACTACCTAGTAATAAGTTTGTTCATCGAAGTTTGAGAAACAGTAGTCTCTCTCTTTGTGGAACTGACAAGCTGATGATCCCTCAAGAAATTTATTTTCGCAAATTGATAGGAAGGATGGATGGAAAGATTGCTTTGTTTGTGGCTTGGTTTAATTTGCTAAAGAATAAGGGGTTTCACCAATTCATAAGAACCTATGCACACCTATGTTCATAGCGGCACTATTTATAATAGCCAAGTGCTGGAAACAGCCTAAGTGCCCATCAGTGGATGATTGGATCAAAAAACTTTGGTACATTTACACAACGGAATTCTATATAGC
>PVIW01003963.1:78587-135894 GCA_004026585.1 Noctilio leporinus
TTGTACCCTTTGCAACAACATGGATGGAACTGGAGAGTATTATGCTTAGTGAAATAAACCAGTCAGTGAAGGACAAATATCACATGATCTCACCCATTACGGGACAATAATGAGCAAAACTAATAACAAGCAAAATAGAACCAAATATATGAATACAATGAATAGGCCTTCAGTGGTCAGGGGGAAAGGGGTTGGGGGGGAGGGGGGAGGCAGAGGCAAGAAAGGGGAGCAGCTTAGACAAGAACCTAGTATAAAGGAACCATGGACATGGACAACAGGTGGGACTGACCTTGGGGGGAATGGGTGGGTGGGGAGGGGGACAGAGGGGAGCAAAAAGGGGATGGATGTAATACAACAACAATAAAATTTAAATAAAGAAAGAAAGAAAGAATAAGGGGTTTCATGCATGAGGGTTTGAAGAGAAAGGACAATGAATGATGTGCTGTTTTAAGTCTGGGTAGGAAAAGAACAAGGAAGTCAAAGGTGAAGAAACTTGCCCTGGCCAGGTGGCTTGGTTGGTTGGAGCATCACCATGTACACCAAAATGTTATGGGTTTGATCCCCAATCAGGGCACATACCTAGGTTGCAGGTTTCACCCCTGGTCAGACTGCAAACATGAAGCAACCAATTGATCTTTCTGTTTCACATCAGTGTCTTTCTGTCTATCTGTCTGTCTCTCCCCACCACCCCCACCACCACCATCCACCTTCCTCTTTAAAATCAATAAATATATGCTCAGGTAAAGATTTTTTTTTTAAGGTGAAGGAACTTTTCCTAAAAGACTCAGTGAGTCTCTGGTCACAAAGTGGTGCTTTTCCAGAACCCAGCTGATGAAGTTCAACAATGGAGATAGGCTCTCTCACTGCTGCCCAGGACCCAGAACCCAGCCCTGCGCTGACACAGCCAGGTCTGCTGGGTGGGACGCACCTGCTGAAGCAGCCTTGACACACACACTGGCATTTTCAAGAAGGGGGTCAACATCAGGGACAATGATAAGGCTCCTTGCCAAGACAGCAGTGAAACAACTAGAAGTTTTCCTGAGTATATGAGCCTGGCACAAAGCAGGCATCCACCAAATACCTTTTGAGCGGATAGGTGGATGGCAGGCACCATCAGGAGGCTTCAGGAATAAATGGAAGGAAAGAACCTGCAAGGGGACCGAGTACTACAGAAATGGAGATAGGATAAAGAATCATCAAAATGTGACAATTGCAGAATTGAGCTCCTGGGGTATGTTGGGTGTTCTTGGATTTAGGAATGCAGAAATGTGGAGAGTGAAAGGCATGAACAAAGATGACTGTATAGGACTTCGTTAAAGAGCTTTGTCTATTTTTTTTTTTTTTTTTTTTTAAAGATTTTATTTATTATTTTTAGAAAGAGGGGAAGAGAGAGAGGCAGAGGGAGACAAACATCAATGTATGGTTGCTTTTCACCTGCCTCCAGCCACAGACCTGACTGGAGACCTGGTTTGCAACCTTGTTATGTGCCCTGGCTGGGGAATTGAACCTGCAACCATTGGGTTTGCAGGCCAGCGCCTTATCCGCTGTGCTACCAGCCAGGGCAAGAGCTTTGTCTTTTTATTCAATTGCTTTTTCACCACTAGAAAATAAATTACCAAAGTAGTATGTGCTCAGGTAAAAATGCAAACAGTACAGAAGTAAAGTGAATAAAATTGAGAGTCCCTCTTCCTTGGCCAACTTCCAAACTCACTCTCCTGATCAGAAGCTGAATATTTTTCCAAAACTCTTTCTGGGTGTTTATATATGCCTATGTATGTAACTGCATAGAAAATGCATAAATGCATATAAAACATATTTCTTTAAATAAATGGGAATATATTATAAGTATTTTTTTAAGAATCATAAAAATGTAAAGATGAATTTATATGACCCCATTTGTACCCATAGACAGTACAGTGAAAGTGTCATTACAAGGTCTGAACCAAAGAATTCTATGTGGTTGTCTGAACCAAAGAATTCTATGTGGTTTCATAGCTGAAGATTCCCAGATCCTTATTAATACTTATTAATGGTTATTATTTGTTAATAACCTTTACTACCAAAATCATGGTTCTCAAAGTCATTATTCTGAAAATTATGGAAATTAAAAAAATAAACCATTTATCTGCCTCTTCTATATGAAGTACACCTCAAAATAGCATAATAGTTGATGAGAGAAAATTCTTCATAAGAAAATCCCAGTGATGAGAAAACTAGATATCCACACGCAAAAGAATGAAACTGAGCCCCTACTTCATACCCATCACAAAAATTAACTCAAAGTAAGTTGAAGTCTTTTTTTTAACTTTGTACATTATACTATTAAAAATATGGAACACTTCACGAATTTGGGTGTCAGCCTTGCGTGGGGGCTATGCTAATCTTCTCTGTATCGTTCCAATTTTAGTGTGTGTACTGCCAAAATGAGCACAAAAGTCTTAAATGTAAGACCTGAAACCATAATCTTCCTTGAAGAAAACATTGGAAAAATTCTCTTTGACATTGGTCAATGATTGGTTTTAATATGACACCAGAAGCACAAACAAAAATAAACAAGAAAGACTACATCAACTTTTCAGGGAATAAAAAGTAAGTTATTTGATTTGAAAACACCCCTTTTATCAAGAATATATTTTCCTAATACTGTACTTGGTTTTTCATAGGTATCAGATATTACTTTCTGATTTTATGGCATTTTAACAATGACTTACAATATTTATTATTATAATGTCTTGAGTTAATTTGAATTGAAAAATGTGCCAACTTTCCTACCCTCATCACCAATAAAATTCTTTATCCTTCTCATTATGCCAGTAAATAGTTTGTTATTGTTTTGGAAATGAAGCCTTTCTCCATATTCTTTAAAATTTATTCCATCTATTACAGAATGAAGATGCTCTCTGTAGAGCGAAAGTCTATAACATGCCATTTTGTTGCATAAATTCACTGCAGATTCTCTCATTCCTCTGTAACTGAGCTCTTTTTACCAGCGCCTAGGTATATCAATCACTCATTCTAAAACTACTGATGGTACCAAGAGATGTAGAGAAGGCATTCAAAATATAATGTGTTGTACCTAATATAACATAAGCAGTGGATACATTATTCCTACATTTTGATTTGATTTGCCTAACTGCCTTTGGTCTATCAGGATTGATATACACCAGGGTGTCAGACTCATTTTCACCAAGGGCCACATCAACCTAGCAGCTGCCTTCAAAGAGCCAAATGTAATGTTAGGACTGTACAAGTGTAACTACTCCTTAACAGTTAAGCAAGCCGGGTAGAAACAAGGAGCCCAGCCAAAGGTGGCAGGCCCGATAAAACAAGGTGGAGGGCTGGATTCAGCCCTCAGGCCTTATGTTTGCCACCCGTGATATACACTAACAAAAGGTGTCATTTTTATGTCAAATATTTAGTATCCTAATAAGCATATTTTCTACAGAGTGATCCAAGCATATTGTATTCAATCTGTAAAATAAATACAGATTCTCCATTAATGATAAAGTGAATTATGGTATCAGTTAAGATGATTTGGTTGCAAAAAATAGAAACTTCCCGGCTAATTTAAGCAGAAAAAAAAAAAAAAGACTTATGGGGAAAAGATAGGGTAATTCACACAATGAAAAAAGAATAATATGAACTAGACAGACTCAGAAAGGGCAGAAACTGGAGCAACCCCAGAGAAAAATAGAAACAGAGCCTGATGAATAGTCACTTCAGGGAGTGCTACAGAGATAAATAGTGCCAGTCATTTGGGGTCATTATATCATTCTTTGTAAGAATGTAAATACCTTCCAGCCACCTGGTTTGGGTCAGAAGTCATCATGTCACTGATTAATAGCCCTATCAAAGCAAAACTGGGGTGCTATTAAGAAAGGGATCACCGATGGGGGGAGGCCAAAGTGACAAATGTCCACTGAAATCATTAATTTTAAAACAAGGGCAAAATACCACTTAAAAACAAGTCAATCATCAAAATCCCTCATTTAAGAAGTACCTTGGAAAGTCCATAACACAAAGTCTATCATCTCTTTAATTCTGGTTGAACTCATACACACACACACACACACACACACACACACACACACATACACACACAAATGTATGAGTAAAAAGTATAAATAAAGTATGTCATTTGACTCATATTCAACCTAATAATATAAGGGGTTTGTTCATTTATCTACAACTAGTTAGACACTGTTCTAGAAATGAGAATACAACATTGAAAAAAATTTTTTTAATCCCTGACTCATGGAACTTATATTTTAGTCAGAGGGAGACAAACTGTAGATGAGATCAATAAGTAAATCTTGTACCACCTTAGAAAAGGACAAGTCTATGAAGAAAATAAATAAGGGAAAGCTGAAAGTAAACAAGGAGATAGAAAGTGCCAGGTCAAGGTTACAAACTTAAAGAAAGTGACCAGGTTCCCGTCTGGTGGCACAGTGGACGAGGCACCGGACTGCGAACCTGAAGGTGGCTGGTTCGATTCCTCAGCCAGGGCACATAACCAGGTTGCAAGCCAGGTCTCCAGCCAGGTCTGTGGCTGGAGGCAGGTGAAAGGCAATCATACATTGATGTTTCTCTCCCTTCCTGCCTCTCTCCCTTCCTCTCTCTAGAAATAAAAAATAAAATCTTTAAAAAAAGAGAGAGAGAGAGAGAGAGAGAGAGAGAAAGGAAAGAAAGTGACCAGGAAAATCCTCACTGAGGTGACAATGGAGCAAAGACTTGTAAAGAAAGAGGAAGACAGGTACCTGGAGGAAAGTATTCCAGGAAGTAAATGGTAGGTATAAGGCACTGAGGTGAGTGTATATAACCAAGATGTACAAGGACCACAAAGAATTGCTGAGGCCACTGCAGTGAAGGATAAAAGAGGAGCTGAAGGTAAAGTCAGAGGTCAGAGGGTAGCGAGGTTATGGCAGGCCTTGTACAGCACTGAGAAGCCTTTGGATTTTTCTCTGAGATGGGAACACCATAGTGCAGAGAATTAATGCCCCCACCTAAGAATTCCCCTTCCTATAAAACAATCTTTCTACTCCAAACTCTAACAAATATCAAGACATTCTTTCCTCCCAACTCTCAAAGCCTATCTGTACACTTCCTAGGTGACTAAAGATTTCTGCAATGTCTAGGCATTGTCTAACTGCCACTCCATTGCTACTCAGCTGCCTTAGTCAGTGTCCGACAGGAGAGAGAACCTATAAAGTCATTTTAACAAAGAAAATTGAACTATAACACGTTAGAGTGGTAGGGCATGTAAGTAAAAATAACAAAAGAATGCAGGAATTTCTAGTGTAAAGAACCATGCTACCCTGAGGGCTGACATATTGTGCCCAAGAAAGAGCTCCTGTCTCCTAGGACTGAGCTCCCTACCTCAGTCCTATGGAAGAGCACAGCCGTAGCACATGGGGCAGAGGGTCGTTGCTTGGGTGCCATTGCTGTTGGAATTTGCTGAAAATCGACTCTCTGGGAAGCCAGACAAAGCCCCACAATCCAAAACCATGCCTAAGTGTGAAGTTCCAGGTCTATCTGTTCTGAATATTCTACACTTAGAAAACACCTGGACGTTATTTGGGCACTGAAGGGTCCTCTAATTAAAGAATCCCCTGTGTAGGTCTAGGTATATAGAGAGGTTTTTTTTTTCTGGTTTCTTTTTCAAGTATATTTTATTGATTATGCTGTTACAACTGTTCTAGTTTATTTTTCCCTTTGCCCTCCTCTGCCTAATATCCGCTTTCCCTCCAGTGATCTCACTCCCCTAAATTCATGTCCATGGGTTGTTCATGTAAGTCCTTTGGCTTCACCCTTTCCTATACCATTCTTAACATCCCCCTGTTTATTTTGTACCTATCAAATATGATTCTTAATTTCTGCACCCTTTCCCCATCTTTCCCTCTTTCCCCCTCATAGCTGATAGCCCTTCCAATGATCCCCATACCTATGATTCTCTCCCTATTCTGGTTGTTTGCTTAGTTTGGTTTTGTTTTTATTTTTTAGATTTTGTTGTTGACAGTTGTGAGTTTGTGGTCATTTTAATGTTCATAGCTTTAATCTTATTCTTTTTCTTAAATAAGTCCCTTTAATATTTCATATAATAATAGCTTGATGATAATGAACTCCTTTACCTTTACCTTGTCTGAGAAGCACTTTACCTGCCCTTATATTCTAAATGACAAAGTAATCTTGGCTGTAGGTCCTTGTTTTCCATCATGTTGAACACCTCTTGCCAGTACCTTCTTGCCTGCAAAGTTTCTTTTGCGAAATCAGTTGATAGTCTTATGAGAACCCTTTTGTAGGTAACTCTTTTATTTTCCCTTGCCACTTTTAAAATTCTCTCTTTATCTTTAACCTTTGACCTTTTAAATATGATGTTTCTTGGTGTGGTCCTCTTTAGGTCTAGCATGTTTGTGACCCTCTGTGTTTCCTAAACTTGTATGACTATTTCCTTCACCAAATTGGGGAAGCTTTCCTCCATTGTTTTTTCACATAAGTTTTTAATTTCTTGCTCTTTCTCTTCTCCTTCTGGCACCCCTATGATTTGGATGTTGGCATGTTTAAAGTTGTCCTGGAAGATCCTAAGCCTCCCCTCATTTTCTTCAATTCTTGTTTCTTCATTCTGTACTGGTTGACTGTTTATTTCTTCTTTATATTCCAAATCATTGATTTGAACCCTGGTTTCCTTCCTGTCACCAGTGGTTTCATGTGGATTTTTCATCATTGCACTCAGCATAGCCTTTACTTATTCTCTTATTCATTTGCTATTCTCAAGCATGTCTATCAAATCTGTGAGCATCATTATCACCAGTGTTTTGAACTCGACATCTGTTAGGTTGGCTATCTCCTCATCACTTAGTTCTCCCACTGGAACCTTGATCTGCTTCCTCTTTTGGGCCATATTCATCTATCTCAACTTGACAAGCTCCTGTGTTTCCCTCTGTGTCTTAGATAGAGTTGTCACATCTGTTACATTGTAAGGGGTAGAGCCTAAGGTATTCATCAGTGTGAGGTGACAAATTTCACAACCAATTTCACCACATTGTGGCTCTATATGTGGGGAAGGGGTCTGGGGAGAACAACACCACTTGCCATTTTTCCAGGCACTTCTCTCATTTCTAATATGGGAACAGTACCCCTCTAGCTGTTGCCCTTGTTGTGGTTTCCTGGGTGGGTGGGTTTGCAGACATTCTAGGACCTTGGAGGCCATCAAACAAATAGACTCTTCTGAGAGATTGGTAGGTTCTTCCACCATCCCAACCCTCACTGGTTTTCACAGTCAGAAGCAATAGGTTTTATTTTCCCCCTAGTGCTAGAACTATGAGCTGCACAGTCTGGTCTGTGGCTGGGATTGGTTCCCAGGTGTTCCTCCCAACTTTTTTTTTTTTTTTTTTTTTTTTTTTTTTTTTTTTTTTTTTTTAGAGAGAGAGGGGAAAGGAGAGAGGTAGAGAGAGAGACTTCAATGTATGGTGCCTTTCACCTGCCTCCAGCTACATACCTGGCTGGAGACCTGGCTTGCAACCTGGTTATGTGCCCCGCTGGGAATCAAACCAGCAACCTTAGGGTTCACAGACCAGCGCCTTGAACTACACTATGCCACTAGCCAGGGCCCCTTCCCAACTTTTATAATGTGTGACTGCACTTTCTGCTAGCTGGCAACAGCCACTGCCTTGCTGCTACCACCACATCATGTCCTCTCTGCCCCAGCTCCACCCCTGCTACCCATCTGGATGAGTATTACTTCTTTATATCTTTGTTCATTGGATTTCCATGCAGTTCGATTTTCTGGTAGTTCTGGTTGTTTTTAGTTTCATTCCTTCTTATGATTGTCCATAGTGTTTATATAATCATAGATTCCATTGATTTTTTTATTCGCTTTAAATCCTTGCTTCTAAGTATTTGCATTTGTTTTTTATTTCTAAAATAAGCACACAAATTTTGTCTTCCTCTACTTGGCTGTATTATGAATTAATGGGCCTATAAAGTATATCATGATGGAAAGAACATCTTTTGGACAGACCCGGTATTAAATTTTGACTCCACCACTTTCTGGTTGTGGGACCTAAAGATCACTTTATCTCCATGGGCTTCAGTATCTTCATCTTTAACTGGAAAATAACACCCACATTGCAGGGTTTTAAAAAACTATGAGGCCCTGGCTGATGGCTCAGTAGATAGGCACCAGCCTGCGAACTCAAAGGTCTCTGGTTTGATTCCCAACTAGGTCACATAACCAGGTTGCAAGCCAGATCTCCAGCCAGGTCAGCAGCTGGAGGCAGATGAAAGACAACCATACATTGATGTCTTCCTCTCTGCCTCTGTCCCTGCCTCTCTCTCTAAAAATAATAAATAAAATGTTTTTTTTTTAAAAAAAGACTATGAGAAGCAACTAGTAGAGTGTTGGCCTCAAAGAAAGTATCTATTTTAAAAGATGGCCTATACCTGTAAATTCCACCGGTCTAATACATGAGTATGTTAGGAATTTTATTCAACTACCCATGGTAGAAATTTTAAGCATGACAAATTCAAACTTTCATTCCAAACACAGCCACAGAAGCATGAAATAAAGCTTTATAATTACCATAGAATTTTTTAACAATACTCCAGAGCTGTTGGGGAAAAAAAATTAGTAATAGGCACAGACACCAAAGGTTAATAGAGATTCTCAGAAACATTGCCTCTTCCCCTTTGCTGACCCTCCCTGACTTTTGTTATTCTTTATAATAAGAGATGGGGGGTGGTTTCTAACTTTATTTATTTATTTATAAGGAACCCTGTTTCAGGACAACACCCAACCAATGGAGCCACGGTGGCCAGGGATAATGACAGATAATATTTTAAAATGAAATTCCCTTTCCTCTTAAAAGTGCCTTGCTATAACAATTCTATTCTCAACTTCAAGTTCATATAACTACTTATAAGAAAAGAACCACTTCTTTACATAGAATGCAGCTATTGACAACAGTTTACCAAAGGGTGTAAAGGGTGTACACTAAAGGACTATGAAAATAAAGCTCAAACCTGAGATCTACACACTTCATTTAGAAACACCAGGATGAACAGATTCAAGCTTCTCATCACAATAAACAAGTTGCTAGAACTTGCACCTACTTTAACCTCGATTTCCAAAAATTACAGTGGACTTTCTAGATGGTAGGTTCCTTTGGTTCTTTGAATATCAACAATGTTTTTCATATTCAGACTAGGCCTGATACCAAATAATTAATCTACTTGTTAAAGTAGAAATATATAAATAAAGTAGATGTAGCCAGAGAGGAACGTCATGCTTCCTTAACAAGAGAGTTCTGAAGCTTCCTTAATAGAATTCTCAACATAAGATCAGACAAACAAGAATATAATGGAACCCAGGTGTTAGACTAACTACTAATATAACTATAAATGAGGAAGAGAGAAATATTAATTCTTGATGCAAGTTGTGTTATTACAGAATTCATCATAATGAAGTAATGACCTCACTTTGCTTGAAGGTTAACTGAACAAATGGTGCTATATTAACCGAATGTTAATGAGTTATATGTGTGGCAGCAGGTAAGTAAGAGACAGCAGAAGGAAGCTATTGTGATAGGTAGAAAATTACAATGGAAATCATGTCTTGGGTGATGAGCAGGATTCACATCACATCTTCTCAGCCACAGCACAATTTCTCTAGCTCTGTTTATAGTAATCTGTGGGATTATTTGACAGCAAGATGACGTTTTGATGTTGTAACAAATCTCTCTCATAGAAAGCACAATTACCCACTGAGATTGTGATATGCAATTAGACACAGCCATGCTGGATAATTTGGATTTTTCAAACATACAAACAGTGGATATGTTGTTTATTAGCTCATGAGGTTCTTCTGTCCTTGTATTATAGCCCTGTTGATCTGAATGCCTTAGTTATTTGCAATGGATACATTGTGAAAATTTTTAATTGTCTATTCTTTAACTGAAAAGTTTCAAATTTTAAAATATAGGGGAATTCTGGGAACTAAAACTAATATCAGTGATGGATCAGATCTTTACTATATGCAAAGACTGTTTGAAGGAACATTATTTGGCTCACATTCTATCTAAACCCATTTAACCAAAAAATCCATATTATAAAGGAATTTTATTATAGTATAAAATGTAATATGTTGAGAATATGTATTAATTCTTTTGAGTCTAGTTGTTTTATTTAAACTCACTGAGGCATCAGTAATGCACCATACTAAGAATGCAAAAGAGAGAAAATCTTTTACATCTTCTCCAGGTTTTGTCAAGTTTAGGAAGGGAATTCTTTCTCTGAGGGGAGAGGGAGGGTGGGTGTGTGTGTGTGTGTGTGTGTATATGTATATGTATGTGTGCATGCACATGCATTCATATGTCTACACTTAGCTATTTCTCAATTAACAGCAGGTAAAATGACAAAGCTTTTATCCCACACTGATTTTCCCTGCCATCACTCAGAACCACCCCAGTACATTTTAGCATTAGCCCAAATAAAACATAATTAAATAGAAAAGAAGTCTAAAATAAATTCTTTGTTATATATCATAATCAAATAACTTAAGCATCAACAATGTGCTTGAAATAATAAAAAATAAGATAAAAGTATCTTCTTTCTGTGGGGTATAGGTGATATTTAAAATATACTCAGAAAACAATGGAAACTTATTCTATTACACATCATGAACATGTCATTAGTCAAAAGCAAAATAAAAATTACTAACTTCTTGGTGGAATGTTATCTGATTGCCATAGACTAGCAGACATACAAAAGTTCTCCTACATTCATCCATAACATTGGATAATAAAACTACTTCATGAGGTTCATTATAAAGACTTAAGAGAAAGCAGGGGCCCACAAACTATGGACCACAGCTAAATCTGGCATAACTACTATGTTTTTGCAGCCCACAACATAAGACTGAGTTTTCATTTTTTAATGGTTTTTAAAACTCAAGAGAATTAACAATATTTCATGACATGTGAAAGCTATGTAAAACTCAAATTCCAAAGTCCACAGACAAAGTGATATTGGAACTCAGCTACACTTACTCACTTTGTACTGTCTGTGGCTGCTCTCCTGCTACAACAGCAGAGTTGGTTAGTTGCAGCAGAAACCTTACGGTCTGCAAAGCCTTAACTATTCTGTCTGGCCCTTAGGAAAAGTTTGTCAACCTCTGAAATGAGCATGAATATAACTTAGCACAAGGCTGGGTCCATAGTAGAGGCTGAAATAAATACATATATATTTATACATATATATATATATGTATGTTCATATTAAATTTACATATAAATATATATCACATGGACTAAAAGCTTTTGGTCTCCCAAGTATGACACATGACTGCAAAAGGTAGTATGGAGACCAGTTCAGCAGAACTGCCAGGCCACCCTGGAGAAGGCTTTCCCCATCCCTGTCCCACTCCCTTAGGACCTACCTCTCTACCCACCCTCTCCCCTGCAGAGAGGTTGAAGGCCACCTTCTACATACCTTATTCATGGCTTCCAATGCTGGTTTAGATTGTTGCTCAGAAACATCTCATCCTTCCCCACCATCTGCATGGGTAGAGTATACTTCGGGAATGGCCAAAGGCATTGCTTCCGAAGGACTGTAAGTAGACATCGCATGACCTACTGGAATCCTACTTTTCAGGGCACTCATTCTAGACCTGTTACAATGGAAGCAAAAGTTGTTAGGACTAGAAGTAATCCCCTAGTGAACCAATTGCCTATAAAAATCAATCTGCACTTTAAACTTTCCTCACCACTGGAGTCATCCTTGACCATCAGATTAGAATTTTAACCTTCTCTCCTGCATCTCCAATGCCTAATCCAACCCAGGGTCTACCTCACTAGCCCAGGTCTCTGCAGCCCAAGCAATTGTCAAGGTTATACTTTCAGATCCACAAGAATATTGAAATGGATAATTCAGAAATATTAAGCCTCTGTCCTGGCTTGGTAACTCAGTTGATTAGAGTGTCATCCCAATACACCAAGATTGGGGGTTCAATCTCTGGTCAGGGCACCATGAATCAACCAATGAATGAATAAATACACAGAACAACAAATTGCTCTCTCTCTCTCTCTCTCTCTCTCCCTCCATCCCCCCCCCCCAAATCAATAAATTTAAAATTTTTTAAATATAATCTTGCTCTGGCTTGTGTGGCTCAATGCGAACCCAAGTGTCACTGGTTCAATTCCCAGCCAGGGCACATACCCAGCTTGCAAACCAGGTCTCCAGCCAGGTCCATAGCTGGAGGCAGGTGAAACATAACCATATATTGATGTTTCTCTCTCTCTTTCTCCCTCCCTCCTCCTTTCTCTAAAATTAAAATCAATTTTAAAAAAAACAACAACAAAACATAAAATGCAGTCAGCTCATTTTTTTTAATTTATTATTTTTAGAGAGAGAGAAAGGGAGAGAGGGAGACATACATCCATGTACGGTTGCCTTTCACCTGCCTCCAGCTACAGACCTGGCTGGAGACCTGGCTTGTAACCTGGTTATGTGCCCTGGCTGGGAATCAAACCAGCTACTTTTGGGTTCACAGGCTGGCACCTTATCCACTGTACTACCAGCCAGGGCCCAGCTCATTTTTTATTTGCATGGGATCAGCTTCAGATTCTCATCTAGAATAGACTGTTTACAAATTCACATGCTTAAAAGCAAAGAGAGAGAGAGAGAGGGAAGTTCACAGTCACTTCAGCAGTAAATGGTCTGTGAACCACCTTGACACCCTCTCTTGCGACCCCTAGTTTCTCATGCTATAGGCAAATTAAAAGGAAACCATGGATGGATGTGTTATCACCATTTACTGGCCCACTGAGGAGTTCAGCCAGGTAAAATACCTTCTAGGAGGAGGACCAAAATTATCACTCTGGTAGGGTTTCCCACTGGGCAGGGTATGCAGTCTTCACCATCATTCTCTAATAGCAAAAAGAAAGGATTTATGTTATCAAGGAACAGAGAATCCTGCTCAGAAGGGACAAATCCTCTGAAGATTCTACACCACAAGAATTCTTGCCTCAATTATGTAATGAAAGTAATCAAATGTTCTCTATTAATACAATCAACCCTGATAAGACTTCCTTTATTCCAAGCTCATTTTTAAAATAATATTGTTAACCTTTTAAGGGAAAAAAAATTGTGTAAATAATAAAAATCAACTCGTCTTATTTTAAAGTTACCTCTTGGGGAGGGGAGGAGTGACTTCTTGGCCAAGGGCACTTTGGTTGCTATTTTCTGTTTACAGGAAAGGGTATATTTCCATGTCTTAGCAGTTAGACAGCTATAAATGAATGAATTAGCATTTGCCTACATTTAAATCTTAAAACCTAAGCTATTGGACAGCTGACTACAACTGATTTATTACTGCTCAGAGTTATTGTTTGCCAATTGAAGTCAAATGTTAAGGTAAAGGACAAGTTACCAAAAAAAATGCTGCCTGAGTGTCCTGGTTTTTGAGCTCAGAACTGCCTTTGGTCTGTGATTGAGGACCGGGTTCTCCTGATTTCCTCCTACCGCATGCTCTACTAGGTCTATTTTTAATGCACAGTCTATTTTTAATGCATAGTCCATTTCAACCATCTATTTGAGGCTTTGGGCTTCCATAGACTGTGAAATTAGGTTTCAACTGAAGTTTAGTTCGCTATTTAAAGGCCAGATATATCTGGGTTCACTTGGCTAGTACCCAGAAGTCTTAGTGACTTCCCTGCAATTTCTTACAGTGAAACCCCTCATCGTTCACATTGCCCCCTCCACCTATGAGCAGCCACCCTAGCAGCCTAAATATTCATGCGCTTCGATAGACATTGCCCACATCATCCATATACAGATTTACTTTTCTTGGTAAGAATTCAAAAGATGACACCTCCTAGCCCCCTTGCAGTTAGGATGGGCCATGTGATTGGTTCTGGCCAATAAAATGTGAGAAGTGACTTGTGTCACTTGAATGATGAAGCCATATACGAATCTTCAGCCTCTGTCTAGTCTCTTGCTCGCCCTGTGGGGACAGAGACATTCCAGAAATGTCAGGCTGGTCCCTGATGACTCCGTAGGGCAGAGCTCCACCGCCTCTCTACCCTGTTAGCTTCCCACTCAAACTAGATGAGTAACTTCCATAAGAAACACAAAGTTTTATGGATTTGGCCACTCAGATTAGGCTAATATGTTACCGAAGCATAATAAAGCTATCCTGACTAACATGGTGTCAGGTGTCTCAATTAAGTAGTATGTATCATTTTACCATGAGAAACATCACAGTTATACTACCCATGGTCCTGAGAGATGTAATGACAAACAAGATAACACCCCTTCTGAATTTCCTCAGCAAAAAAACTACTCAATAGAAGATTACTAAAGTGGCAAAATGTTAGATTAGATAGAAAGATAGAATTATATTAGAAATATATTTTTTCAGCACTAAATTTCCAACATTGTTCTATGCACCTTATATGTATTTGCTTATGTCTTCTTTATAACAACCATATGAGGTAGGAGCTATTATTCTTATTTTATAAATGTATAAAACTGAGACACAGAGTGGTTAAATAGTCATCCAAAATCTCACTGTGTGCAAGTGACAGAGTCAGGATTTGAATACAGCGATCTGACTCCAAAGCCCACATTGGTGTGTAGATTAATCCATACACACTAAGGCTGATTGATAAATACAAACTATTGAATTTCCCCTTGGCAACATCATAACTCTGGGAATCACCCTGCTGGCGCTATGGCAAGCTTCTTCCAATCAGTAAAGCCTGAGTCCTCCTACTCACTAAGGGCTTCTGCTGTTTTTATCATGTGTTAAGTATTTTGGAGGAAAAGTAAAATAATCTTTAATGAATGGCCGTTATTGAGCCCCTTTTACATTTTTTATTATGAACAGGACTAAATGGTCATGAAAAATACAATAAAAATTATTTTAACTTTTTTATGATAAAACTTTCAAACACCCAGATAAGTAAAAAAGAATAGTACACAGGTGGGAAACAGATTTATAGCTGCAATATGAATATTATAATAATTAATAACAAATAATAAAAGAATAAACTGTTTCATGCACTCACAACATTGGAGTTACTTTTGCCCACCCATGTAGAATAAGCCCCCATATACCATCATCATCTACTTCTTCACAATTCATTTACCCCTCGGGTCTGCCCAGCTCCTCATTCTGGTTTCTGCCTCCACTGTGCGATTAAAGGCATCAAGGTTTCCAATGAATAATAATCCAATGGATGTCTTCCGATCTTTTTACAACATTGTTCTTCAGATCCATCTGAATCTCCTGATGCTCTTGAGATGACACTTCTAATATCATATTAATATGATAGTTACCATTTTTTATAGGTTTTGGAAAGAGAGAAAGGCAAGGAGAGAGAAAGAAACATTGATTTGTTGCTCCAGTTATTTATGTATTCATTGTATGTGCCCTGACTGGGGACCCAACCTGCGACCTTGGAGCATCAGGACAATGCTCTAACCAACCGAGCTACCCGGCTAAGGCAACAGCTACCATTCTTTAAAAACTTTCTCTGTGCCAGGCATTTTTTATACATCATCTCATTTAAGCCTCAAAACAATGCTGAGGTAGGTCTATTATGAGCCTCATTTTCAAAATGAGGAAACAGACTGAGGCACAGAGGGGCTAATTAAAGTTGACCTGGACCACACAATTAGTAATGAGTAGAAGACAGACAGCAAATGAAGGCTTTGTGATGCTGAAGCTCATGGTGTTAACCAGCACACCATATGCTGAATCTCCTGCCTCCCTGGCTTTCACATCACTTTATCCTAGAGGTACTTGTATCTCTTTCACCCTCCTTCTTTTTCTCTTTTATGGCTTTTCTTCTATCTATCTTCTAAGTGTTAATGTACCTTATGATGCCACCCGCCATGCTCTTCCTCATTATACCCTCTCTGTTTGAAGGCCCTCACCCATGCTCAAGGCTTCAATTGCCCCCTCTATGCCATTGACCTTCAATCTATGATTCCAGCTTATCTTGCTGATCAGTTCTCCCTTTTGTCTTATTGTCTCACATTGTATTGTTTACAGTTGCCTACTGTCTGAGTCTACTAGATAAAAAGGTCCATGAGCATATGGCAATGGGTGTTTTATCAGACTCCTCTTCTGCCTTATCTCATATCCTCCTGGCCCACGTCTTAGCACAGCTTTAGGCCTGGCAGCCAGCAGATGAAAACTGGCAGTGATGCTCTCAGCTGTACCAGTCAGTATCTCTTGCTTTCTATTGTGGGTTCTCTGCTTCTGCTAGGGGACCCTAAGAGTCATTCAGTCAATGTGATTCTTACATGAATTTGGAAGTAAAGGGCGCTAACACCTCTAAAGACAATCCTTATTCAAGTGATTGAGTATCTCAAGTGGGCAATTCGGAGGAGCATCCTATATAGCTTCTCAGGGGTCCCAGTAGCACTGAGCCTTTATTTCCCATAGTGGTCAGTAACACTCTTCTTCCTTCCCTATTTTACCATTTCCAGTCTCCACTCCTGTTTATTTCCCAAGATAAAATTCCCTACCAGCAAGCCGTTGTCAGGCTGTGAGACTTTAGGGATAAACTTGAGCTAAGAGAGCTGTGACTTCACATCTCACCAGTTCTTGGTGTGGTGCCCAGTTCTAACAAACATTGATACATAACTGAATGAACTTCTTTCCAATTATACCTCTTTGTGAGAAAAGGTTTTACTTCTCTAAAACATTATAATCATTTGAAAAGGTAGGGATGCTCTTGGGGTGCAGTTTAATAGCTGCTAGCTGCCACATAAAATACTGGCCACAGAGAAGCAAGAATCCCAACAGCAGCATCTGCCAAGATTTCAACCAGTGAGGTTTCACAATGTAATATAATTAATTGGGGGGGGGGGGAGGGGGGCGTTCCATGAATTATCAATATAAAATTCAGTGTCCTAAATACAATGACACTTAAACACTAAGCCCTAGCTTAATGATGATTTAGCAAAATAAAAGGAAAGAGAACACATGGAGATGGACAACAGTGTAATGATTGCTGGGGGAAGGGAGGTAGAAAAGAACCAAATGGTAATGGGGAAAAATACAATAAAGAGTAAATTTTTAAACATAAGTAAGTATGACTCTGGCTAATGGCACAGTGGATAAGGTGCTAGCCTGTGAACCCGGGGGTCGCTGGTTCAATTCCCCAGCCAGGGAATATGGCAGGTTGCAGGCCAAGTCTCCAGCCAAGTCCGTAGTGGGAGACAGGTGAAGGGCAACCATACATTACTGTTTCTCTCCCTCTCCACCTCTCTCCCTTCCCCTCTCTCTAAAAATAATAATAAAATATTTTTTAAATAAATAAGTAAAAGTACTAAAATATTATAAAAATTAAAAGATTATAATAGGAAATCAGTGACATCTCAAAAGATTTACTCTAAGTCCAAATAAGTCTTCAAATCTAAAATAACTAATAACAATGTTTCAACCACTCTTTTTATGTTATAAAATCAGTAGAGAAGTAACTAGTTTTTAGGATAATAAGAAAATGTTAGTAATAAAGCATTATTTAAAAATATGAGGCAATATTCTAGGCTTTGTTTTCACTTAGATTAATGATTTGATAAAATGTATGTGTTCCTTTCTATATATTTTTAAAAGACATGTAAAACCTACTACATTAAAATGACTTTAGGTCTGTGTACAATTCCTTAGAAGTAAAAAATGTATTATCAAAGGACAGCTATAGCCTCAGCTCATCCAAAGAGCTCCCCCTACTGGCCTTTTTGACATGAAAGTAGTCTGCCGGCAGGAACGTTCTCTGAAGAACCAGAGCACGACGAATACAAGGAACAGGATTGTGAAGCGAAGCCTTCACAATCAGAACTGGGTCTCTGGTGCCTGGAGTTGGACAGGCCAAAGGCCACACACAGACATGAGCAGAGCTTCCCGGGATCCTCAGGGCCCTTCCTTCCCATAAGCTACCATATCCAGGAACTCTGCTTACCTGCCACTTTACAAGGGCTTTCTGGAAATAGTAAATACCTTAACTCCAAGAATTCAGCTCTAGTAAGAACACTACCTAAAACAGAATAGTGGGAGAAAATTTTTGAACATGGCACGTCTTTGCATTATCTCCAGACAGGGCAGTATACTTACTCTGCACATGAGTCCCCTTGAAGAGAAAGATGAAAGATTTAATTCAGGCATGAAAAAATTATTTGTAAAGCGAGTAGTTAGTAGTAAGTTTCTAACTTCACTTAGAATTGATTCATAATTAATTCTAATTGCTTAATTAATCTCTGGGGAGCAGATTTTGTTTTTCAATCTATCCCATGAAGTCACACATCGGAAAAAAGAGTAAACTAAATGCAAAAAATAATAAAGGTCAGGAAGCTACACATCAAAGTTAATATTGGTACACAAGGAGCAGCGAGGAACCAGGGAGGAGAAAGAGTATGAATGGGGACTTGTTCTTCTTACTTGATAGAATTCTACATTGTTTGAAGCTTTATAGTAAGAATGTGTTTATGTGTAACTTCTGAAGTTTTATTCTGTATAAAGATCATCTAAAATGATTATTCTCTGTGATATACTCACCTGTCCAGGTAATGATCCATGTTCTCTCTCTAGTCACTTTGTTTAGTCATTCTGCATACCAGCCCCTTCAGGACACTCATCTGCCAACCATCACTGCAGGGGCCCCAAACCATCCTCAGAATAACTAACATGTGTGGCACACAGGCTCTATGCCAGGTACTGTCTCCACAACTTTATCAGAACTATTCCATTACTCCTCACCCAGTATGGCTGTACTGGATTACACCCATTCTTCAAATGGGAAAACAAGGCATGGAGAGATTAAGTAAATTGTCCAGGACCATTTAGCTAGCTGACACAATGGAGCTGGAATTCAATCCCAAGAAATTTCACCTCAAGCCATATCCTGAATTACTGTGCTATTTTACCTCCCTAAAAGTGAATAACTTCCCAGCTTCCGAGGGTTTACAATATAGTCAAGAAATGAAGTAACCCATCCCAATACTATAAAGTTACACACAAAGAAAAAAGGGGAAGAATACTTGATTGAGTATGGTCAGGAAGGGTAGGAAGTGTCAAGAAAGGTTTTCCAGAGAAAGCCCCTGACGCGCCAAGAGCTGGCCTGCCACAGAACTCTGGTGAGGGCAGGGTGCAGGGGGGCAATGATGGGGTGGGGGGGTGTCCTGGGTGGCAGGGAGAGGGGCCAGGTTCCTGAACATCTGCACACCTGCTGTTTGCCAGGCCCTCGGTGAATGTCTTACATACATCACCTTGTGCTTCCCCATCACAGCCCTATGAAAAATGTGGCGTTGCTCCCATTTTACTAATCAGTAAAATAACTTGCCTGAACTTGAGCAGTCACCAATGAGAGAGCCATGATACAAACCTTTATCTAACTCAGAAGCCCGTGCTTCTTCCAGTCCCCACTTCCAGTCTACTAGAGAGAGAGAGAGAGAGAGAGAGAGAGAGAGAGAGAGAGAGAGGAAGAAGAGGAAGAAGAAGAAGAAAAAGAGAAGGAGGAGAGGAGGAGGAGAATAAGGGAGAAATAGCAGGTATAGACGACATATAGACATACATTAAAAACGCCCTGGCATGGTAATCCTCCATGCCTTCATAGACTGTTATAAGATGAACTTCCATCCCCAAAAATGTTTGTGCAAATGTTGACATCTGTTTGCCCTTTCATGAAAGGCCTAAGGTAAAAGTTTAGACTACCCAATCCTTAGGGGCCCTTAAATCTAGAAATAATATTATTCTGAAGAATAACTCTGGGTTTCCATGGTAACACCGTACTCTGAGAAGTTAGGCGTTGCCACAAAATGAAGTGTTGCTCAGGTTTTATTTCTGTGGCTACATCATCAGTTCTCTGACGACAAAGATTGAGTCTCATCCTCTTTGTCATCCTGGTCAGGGACTCACGCTCCTCAAGGTCACTTACAACCTTTAAAGAAGAAAATCTAATTGCCATTTCTCTAGTCCCATCTTACTGTATCTCTCAGGAGTGGCAGACACTGCCTCCCTAAAACACTTTTTCTTTGGGTTTCATAACACCACCCTTCCTCCGCCTGCCACCCACTGCACTAGGTCCAGCTCCATCTCTTTGGCGGCTCCTCCTCCCCTGCCTCCTCTACATCAGTGTGACCTGTGATGCAGTTCTGGACTGTCTTCTCTTAAATCTATACTCTCTCCCAAGATCAGCTGGTCCAGTCCCTGGTCTTCAAATACCATCAATTATACAAACGATGCCTAAATGTATGTCTTCAACTCTGACTTAACCATTCTCAGGGTTTTGGTGTCCAACAAGCTTCTGAAACTAACCCTGTTCAAATCGAACTCTTAGTTTACATTCCCTCCCTAGAACCCTTCTTACCAATCTCAGTGTATTGTTCAGGGCAAATGTCTCTTTCCTTCAGTCCCCACAACTAATTCATCAATATACCCTATTCTTTCTCCCTCCAAAGTACATTTTGGAATCCATCACTTCTAGCCATTTCCACTTTAGTTCAAAGCCCCTGGACTTACCTGAAGTAGCCTGAACTATCTTCCTGCTCCCACTCTGGCCCCAACAGTCATTCTCTTCCCAGCAGCTAGAATGATTTTCTTAATTCTGCAGCTTTTGACTGCACATAGAGTAAAATATAAACTCCTTACCAGGGCATTACAAGATCCCACATGGCTCAGTGTGCATCTGCCTCTGCTTCCTCAGCTTCCATTCTCATTCTCTTGCTCACCAGGCTCCAACTGCAAAAGCTCCTTTCAAAGCCCGGAATACGCCAAGTTTGCAATGCCTTAGGGCCTTTGCACTTGCTGCTCCCAGTGCTTGGGATGCTCTTCTCCCTCCCTAGCTGACTCCATCTCCTCAAACACTCCCTCAGAGATGCCTTTCTCTTCCCACATCCATCACTTTCAACCACATTACCCTCATTTAATTTTGTATAGACTCCATATTAATTCATGTGTTACCCTTATTCCCATTGGAAAGGAAGCTTTAAGAAATCTAGGATTTCATCCATCATGTTCACCAATATTGTAGTGCCAAGAATAATACCTGGCATAATAATAGGTGCTCAATAAATACTTGTTAAAGAAATGAATGTAAGTATTGAAGAAAGGTTTTTTGTTAACTGAAAAGTTTTGGTTAAGTTATGGTTTTATGCCAACACTAGATTTAAGGTGCTAAAAAACACTTATCTCTGTTATAAACAAGTGAGCACCAAGTTGCCGAAGTTGCCCTAACAAGTTTACAAGTGTGACTTGTTAGTGGTGCTGAAAGAGCCAATAATTCCAGGACTCAACTCCTTCTGTTCTGCAATCTCAATTTCTTAATGTAGGAGACAGATTTTAAGTGATGAGTTAGCCTGCTTCTCCCAGGACCCCACTGTGTACTTATATAAGATTGAGACGCCAAAACAGAAAGCCTGCTAATGGTGCCAATTTGGACCTAGACATGAATTATCCCACTTACATTGTCAGGTATGTGCTGTGTTCTCCTAGGGAACTATCCTAAGTAATACCATGAACCATTTCCTATTTTATATGAAAAATGCTACATGAATATATTCTCTACTATTCCTAGTGAGTTTGGTATGTATTTATTTTATATAATTGAATTTATTGGGATGACATTGGTTAATAAAGTTATATAGGCTTAAGTTACAATTCTATACTATATCATCTGTGTACTGTATTGTGTGCTCACCACCCCAAGTCATGTGTCTTTCCATCACTATTTATTTCCCCTTCCCCTATTTCCCTCTGGTAATGACCATACTGTTATCTGCATATGAGTTTTGTTTTGTTTTGTGATTTTACCTAATTCCTTCACCTTTTTCATCAGCCCCTCTACCCCTTCCCCTTTCACAGTTGTCAGTCTGTTTTCTATACCTATAAGTCTGTTTCCATTTTGTTTGTTAGTTTATTGTGTTCGTTAGATTCACATAAGAGTGAAACCATATGGTATTTGTCTTTCTCTGGCTGACTTATTTTATTTAGCATAATACTCTCCAGGTTCATCCATGTTGTCACAAACCTAATGAGTTTGTACTTCCATTGCAAGCACATTTTCAGAAATGTCCATTATTTTTAGATATTAAAGCAAGTCTCACAAAGAGGATTAAGGATTAGGTTATCAATGTAAAGAGAAAGTAATCATTCTTAATTATGACTGCATTATGTGAAAAACTGACTTCCTTTCATCAGATTTTGGTTTAAACCATTATGTGAAATTGACTTCTGAAAAGTTATTTCAGATAACTTCTCTATCGTCATGATGTGAAAAAAAATTTCCCATCAGTACCATATTATTTCTATACTGCTCAGTTATTTGTGAGCTGAATAAGTAAGACCTGGTGGTTTAATAGGATAAGAAGGTTGCTGAGATATGTGGAAGCAAAGATAAAACCTTTTGTATAGTCTCCCCCAAGAAGATGAACTTGATTAGATGGAGATACAAGTCATGTTACTTCCAAAAGCATGGCTGTGTGCCCAGAGCCTTTTCATGCAGAGTTCTACTTGAAAGGGAGGCACAGAATGAAGTAATGGAGCTAGCTCACATAAGGTGATTCAAGAGAAAAAATAGTTTTTTGTTATCAGAAAAATTTATTTCAAGATTGAATTATAGGGATTGTTTTTCATTTTCACATTTTCTGTTGCAAACTGAATCGCAATTTAATATTTCATTTCCAACCTCTAGTAATGGTGCAAATTAATGAATTAATTTTACTTGCCCAATTGATAGTATGGTACATTGCTTGCTTGATAAGGTTTTAAAAGATTCTTATAGAAAAGATACCAAAATCATGTGACTATCACATCTCTGGAGAAGAAAGAGCTAGAGATCTCTAGCTTAGTGATAACTTGCTAGCCATCAAATTACTGAAAAAGACCTGAAATTTTTTTTATCCTTTAAACTTCAAATCCTTAATTAGTCCCCTGATATAGATATACACATCCTTTGTTTGCTTTTGTTCATCTGACAAATGACACAAAGGGGTGATGCACTGATGAGATGAAATGGAGTGCGTGCATGTGTGCACTTGTGTGTAAAAAGGAGAACATCTGTTTTCCCAGGGTGTGTCAAAGATGTATGGTTCTTAATGACTTCTAGCTAGGATTTACTCATAATGAAATGTTTAAATTTCTCATCCTCAAAACATCTGAGCCATACTAAATTAATGGAAGAACGTGCTAATTGTTCACTAGGGGAACAAAACAGAATGCCACATTAAGAAATCATTGGAAACCCCATTATCCATTATTACCATCCCACTAGAAAAGTTGTAGAAATAAGGTCAAAGAAATTAAAGCTATCTTCCCATTCAAGTGAAAGGTATTTTGCCTCCTCATCTAAACCCTTGGGTCTATGTTACATCCCTGGGCCCTAACCTGAAGGTGCTGAATACATGTTGTTTGATGATGATGATTACTTTTATACCTACTATGAAATATATTCCATATATTGACTCAATTAGAACCATGTTTCTCAAGCCATGTTCCACAAAAGGTACATATCTTGCAATATTGATAGTCATCTATTAAAAATGGAGGGGAAAAGGAGTTTCTTTGTCAATTAGTATTGAGAAACTTGAGTTCTACAAAATTAAGTGTTTCACTGCCACAGAATATTTTTAAAACTTTTAAAAATTTTTGGACATTGTGGAACTCTGAGGATCAAAGTTTGTAACTTTTCTCAAAATTGTTTAACAAGAAAAACATGAAACTTCAAAGAGCACCAATTTCTTTCAAAACAAAGTTTGGGAAATGCTACATTAAACAAATGTTGAATGGATATCCACTGTAGACAAGAATAATGCCCATGACACATCTTCCCTCAGCCTCAGTTTTCTTCATCTGTGAACAGATGATAACAACAAGCCTGTCTCACAGGGCTGTCATGAGATAGAAAGGGAATCAAATATATAAATGTCAAGCCTAACACAAAGGCCCACAAGAATTGCTCCTTTTGTCTCCATAGAGGCAGTATTGTCAGGAAAATAAAATTATCCTGAATGTCACTAGACTACACATACCTTTGAGGTGTGTACCTTTGAGGACAGAACTGTGGCATGTGACACTCATTCTCTGGTTGAGGAGTCAAGTCAGGCCAGCTATAGCCATTGCTCACCCAAGCTGGGAATTTTACTTCCTTCATTTGATAAATGTTCACCTGCCACTGCCTTTCTCAGTTACATCTATGATCACTCACACAATCACACACACTGGCAAAAACCCCAGCACTCAAACCTAAATCCAAAACATAGTGCCTCCAACTAGAATTCACATTTAAATAAAATCTTAGTTGCTTGTCCAGTCAGGGTGACTCACCTCTTTACACCACCACATCAAAATTACAACTAAAATATAGAACAGCCATCACTCAGAACTGTCAGAAATCAAGTTGAATGGAAGTCTGACAACTATGGAATTGAAACCACATCCATCCAGACTGGTAAAAGAGGAGCAGACAAAGAGGAGGCTGGGCCCACACCCACATGCACTGGATAAAAATTCAGGAGGGATATCTCCAAAACAAGGAATCCCAGCTCCACACTAGGACCCCCCAGCACAGAGGTCCAGTGCCAGGAAGATGTCCTCACAGCTTCTGGCTGCAAAAACCAGCAGGGAATGAGTCAATGGGAGAAACTTCTGGACCCCCAAGCAGTTCCTCTTAAAGAGCCCACACATGGACTCACCTACTCAGGCTCACTCCCCCTGAGCTCCAGCACTGGAAGAGCAACTTGAAAGGCACCAGTGGCATACTGGGAGAAACTGAAGTGTTCAGCATCAAGGTGAGCAGAGGCCATTGTCCCTATTCTGAACCCTCGCCACACAGAGTCTCAAATCCAGCAAGCCATAACTGAGACTCCTTCAAACTGGCTGACATGTTTGACTCACCTTGGATCCCCAGAGACTCCAGCTCACCCAAGCTGCTTTTCCTTACAAATGGCTGATCTTGACTCAAACTTTGCAACTTCCTAAATCTGCTCAAACAAACAGCAGCTGTCCTCAGTGAGCCCAGGACCAGCACTAGCAGCAGCCAATCTTCATAGCTAGGCTTAGCCTTGGAATCTCCAAGCCCAGCACTAGTAGCAGCCATCTCAGATTGCCTTATAGCTCAGGCAGGCTGGGCCATAGGGCAAAACGCAGGTGGGGGCTGACCTTGGCCTCCACCACCCAGGAAATCTCAGGGCCAGGGCACCCAATGGGCAGCTAACAGACCACATCAAAACACCACCACCCTGCCCTGCACAGCTGATTCTCCACAGAGAACAGAGGTTAGTGGTCAATGGTCACAGCCAATCCTTGCAGCTGACTGGCCTGGGTAAATCCCTGCCATTGATCTGCCAGCAGAAACCCAAGGCTCAACTACAAGAACCATAAGAAGGGTGCACCTCAAGTACCAAGTATGGGTGATAAGAGAAGCTGTGCCACTGAACCCTACAGGACACCTGCTACATTAGGCCACACTACCAAGACACAGAGTCAAAGCAGCTCTACCTAATACACAGAAACAAACACAAGGAGGCTGCCAAAATGAAGAGACAAAGAAACATGGCCCAAATGAAAGAACAGATCAAAACTCCAGAAAAAGAGCTAAACAAAATGTAAGTAATCAATCTATCAGATGCAGAGCTCAAAACACTAATTATAAGCATGCTAAAGGAACTTAGTGAGGACCTCAACAGCATAAAAAAGATCCAATCTGAAACCAAAGACACATTAATTGAATAAAGAACAATTGACAGGGAAACAACACCAGATTGGATGAAGCTGAGAATCAAATTAATGATTTGGAACATAAAAGAGCAAGAAAACAACCAATCAGAACAACAAGAAAAAAAAAAAAGAATTTTAAAAATGAGGATAAAAAATAGGATAGTATAAGCAGCCTCTGGGATAACTTCAAGCAGTTCAATATTCTGGCATCATGGGGGTGCCAGAAGGAGAAAAGGAAGAGCAAGAAATGGAAATATCTTTGAAAAAATATGAAATAAAACATCGCTAATTTGGTGAAGGAAATAGATATACAAGTCCAGGAAGCGCAGAAAGTCCTAAATAAGATGGATACAAAGAGCTCCACTCTAAGACACATCATAATTAAAATGCCAAAGGTGGCCCTGGCTGGTGTGGCTCAGTGGATAAGGCAAAGGTTGCTAGTTCAATTCCCCAGTCAGGACACATAACCAGGTTGCAAGCCAGATCTTCAGCCAGGTCCATAGCTGGAGGCAGGTGAAAGGCAACCATACATTGATGCTTCTCTCCCTTTCTTCCTGCCTCCCTGCCCTTCTCTCTGAAAATAATGAATAAAATCTGTTTTTTAAAATGCCAAATGTTAAAGATAAAGAGAGAATCTTAAAAGCAGCAAGAAAAAAGAAGTTAGGTATCTACAGGGGAGCTCCCATAAGACTGTCAGTGGATTTCACAAAAGAAACTTAGCGGGCTAGAAGGGACTGGCAAGAAATATTCCAAATCTTGGAAAATAGGGACCTATAGCCAAGATTGCTCTACCCTGCAAAGATATCATTTAGAATCAAAGGGAAGATGAAGCACTTCTCAGACAAGAAAAAAACTAAAGGAGCTCATCATCACCAAGCCATTTTTATATGAAATATTAGAGGAACTTATTTAAGAAAAAAGAAGCCCTGCATAGTGCAGCTCACTGAACTGAGCACCAGCCTGTAATCCAAAAGGTCACCAATTCAATTTCCAATCAGGGTCCATGCCTGGGTTTTGGCCCAGTTGGGGATGAGTGAGAGGAAACAGATTTTCTCACACCTCCATCTTTCCCTCCCTCTCTTTCTCCTTCCTTTTCCCTCTTTCTAAAAATAAATAAAATCTTTTCCTGGCTGGTGTGGCTCAGTGAATTGGTGCCAGCCTGTGAACCCAAGAGTCACTGGTTTGATTCCCCAGCCAGGGCACATAACCAGGTTGCAATCCAGGTCTCCAGCCAGGTCTCCAGCTAGGGCTGTGGCTGGAGGCAGGTGAAAGGCAACCATACATTGATGTTTCTCTCCCTTTTTTTCTCCCTCTCTGCCCTCCTCTCTAAAAAAAATAATGAATAAAATTTTTTTAAAAATTAAAAATTTTATGCCCTGGCTGGTAGCACAGTGGATAAGGCGCCAGCCTGCGAACCCAAAGGTCGCTGGTTCAATTCCCCAGCCAGGGCACATAACCAGGTTGCAAGCCAGGTCTCCAGCCAGGTCTGTGGCTGGAGGCAGGTAAAAGGCAACCATACATTGAAAGAAAAAAAAAATTAAAAATTTTAAAAATAAAAATAAATAAAATCTTTTAAATAAAAGGAAGATCAAAACTATGATCAATAATACAGCAAAAAAAAAAAAACATATCTATCAGCAATCGAATCTAAAAACAAACTAACAAAACAAGAATAGAGGCAAAATCATGGATACAGAGAGCGTTTTGTTGGTTGCCAGATGGAAGGGGGCTGTAAATGGGTGAAGATGGGAGGGCTTAAGAAGTACACTGCCTGGCTGGTGGAACAGTGGATAAGGCACAGCCTGTTTCGATTCCCAGCCAGGGCGCATAACCAGGTTGCAAGCCAGGTCTCCAGCCAGGTCCTTAGCTAGAGGCCGGTGAAAGGCAATCATACATTGATGTCTTTCTCCCTCTCTGCCTCTCTGCCTTCCCCTCTCTCTAAAAATAATAATTTTTTTTTTTAAAGAAGTGCAAATAGGTAGTCACAGAATAGCCATAGGGTTGTAAAGTACAGTGTAGGAAATCATGAACAATGGTGGGGTGATTGCCTGAGGGAGTAGGGGGTGTTAGGTGGAAGGGGGCAAAGGGTGAAAAAATAAGGACAACTGTAATAGCATAGTCAATAAAATATAAGTTAAATAAATAAGTTTAAAAAACAGAACTAGAAAAAAAAATTTTAAATCTAAGTTGCACAAAGCATTGTTACTCAAACTTCATTAGTGATACATTAGCACCCTCTGCTGGCTAAATTTTCCAATAGCTCGGTTTATTTAGTATTGCTTTTTCTTTTCCTTTTTTTTGAAAACAATACGTGTTTCATTTTTATTCCATTTTTACACATAAATTAGTAAAATTATTAGTGGAATGGTAACCAGAATGCACAGAAGTCTTTTTTAAAGATTTTTATTTTTTTAAATTTTATTGTTTTATTACATCCATCCCCTTTTTCCTTCCCTCTGTCCCCTTTCTCACCCACCCACTCCCCCACCAAAATCAATCCCATTTGTTGCCCATGTCCATGGTTCTTCCATGCTAGTTCTTTGACTAAACTGCTCCCCTTCTTTGCCTTCTCTTCCCCTTTCCCACCTCCCCCCTCCCCTCTGGTTCTCACATAAGTCTTTAAAAGTGTTATTTCATGTTTCGATCCTCACTTCAAAGAGGTATCTTTATCAAAAACCACTTAGAGATTTCTTGTTGAGCTGTAATAATGGAGTATGTATTATTGTTCTTTAAATTGTAAAATAGTCCATAAAAGGCAATTTGTGTAGGCATCCTGCCAGCAGAGCATATAGGCTATAATTTTTATAAATTATAGATATAATTGATTATTTATTTTACATAACCTATTGCTTAGGGCAGATTTAGCAGATAAAAATATCCCCATGTGCTTGATGAGACATACTTGTACTAAATACCTATACTAAAAATATTCAATTGTTGAGTAAAAAAGTGTCCATTATTTATCTGAAATTCACTTGATCTTAGCCAAAAGGCCTAGAAGTGATGTTTATCTGAAATTCAAATTTAACTGGGTTTCTCATATTTTGCCTAGTTTTATGAGAACTTGCCTAGTTTTATGAGAAATTCTTTCTCTTGTAATACTCAAGTTTTTATCCTATCATAATAATGAATAAAAGCAACACTCTCTTTCTGTTTCCTATTCCTGCCCTCACATTTTGTGAGACTCTGCACAGGTTTTAACATATCAAAGCCTAAAGCAAAATATTGAAATTAGCAGGGTCAGCTAGGCATGAGATTAAAAACATTTGTTCTTTAAAAAAAAAGTTTGTTCTTAAAAATTATTTAATTAATGGATGGATTGAATGAAAATAATCCTGAATTCCTAGATATCTTTTATGGAACAACAAAGTACTATATAAAATATTTTGGTTCCATTTTGTTTTGTTTCCAGAATGGTAAATGTGAAAATAAGGGTACTTAGGGTGCAATGTAAATCAGTGAATTTCAAGCCTGCACACTAGGCTTAACCACACATGAAAGTTTTCAATCTCAAGGATACCAGATCCCACCTACAGGCCCATTAAATCCGAATCCCTGAAGTGGGATACCAAGGAACCTTAGGCCTTACAAGCACCCAGGCAACTTTACTATCCAGCCAAGGTAGCAAACCTCTGTCCTAAGGCCAGCAAGTCCCTTCAGGGAGCATGTCTTGCCTTTAGGGTACATGCAAGTCACTGGGCATTGCTAACTAGCTTCCTTTCAGGAACTACTGTTGGACCACGGACCACACTTAGAGGAACAAGATTTTAGAAGAGGCCAGGAAAGAAAAAGCAATTTACTTCAATATGGAATGACATAATGTTTGTGTGAATTGAAAATGTAAAGTACTTATACCCACAGTCCTATCATAAGTGCCCTAGACGAAGGAGGGAAGGGGAAAGAAAAACTTACCTTAAAATAATCGTGCAGTGGGTTACCATATCAGTTTCTATTACCTTACAGTTTTCTGTCACAACAGCCCACACTGGCCAAAGGGAGTCAGTATTTGTTCCCTGGCTGCTTTTTCAGGGATGAAAATTTGCATTAGTTTATCTTATGTGCAGCATTTCAAATATGCAGTAATTTAGAGCTTACCAGTTTAGATCATACTAGAATTTAGTTCATAGTTCATTTTCATCCACCTTTTTTGAACTATTTTAGTCGGCTGGAGTTTAAAGTAGCAATATGCAGATTGTGCACCCATGTATAGCTGATCAAATCAACCCTTGAAAGTGTAATTGGTAAACCTCCCCATGTGCTTCTGAAAAATTAATCAGGACAGGTTTGGTGAACCTTTGCTGAGAGAGTCTCTTTGGGACAAATGACTTGATTCCCAAAATATTTGCCAGAAAGGAAAACTCCAGCTGTAAATCCCAAGGTGACCCATTTGTCTCGCTTGGATGGATTATAATGACTTCTTAAGCACTGCAAATAATTCAGCTGGTTTAAAATCAATTTGGTTAATACAATTAAATGAAACTATTTGATCCTTCAGGTTCAAAAACCATCAATTCAACTCCTGCATTAACATTTTAATATGAAGTCCGCCACCATTATCTTTCAAAGCCTCCTAACAATGTTCTGTGGTGATATGTTGTACAAAACGGTACATATAATATTCTTTTTAAAATCTCTCCAGAATTAGTCATGAGAGTTGGTATTAAAATATTTTTTCCAAGAACTTACTTATATTTTACCTCAAAATTAACATCTTTGGGAGGTTTTTTGCATGTATTCACCAGAAAAGGCAGGAGAGCCAGATGGTGCCTCAAGCTCCACCTGACAGCCCATCTCCCCACCCACCACCTTCAAAGTGACAGGACCAGCTAAGAGCATGAAAGTATGGTCAGCAATATTTTCAGTTCTTATTTTAATGACTCAGTCATTGGCACGTGACACTGATGACTTTTGGAAGTCACTTTTCTATTCTTCTTGTAGAGTACCACTCCCCCTTCTGGTCTCTTTGACCACACTCCCTCCATCTCTTCTTTCTCTGACAGAACCTTAAATGCTGGTATGCCCCCATCTCTAATCCTCAGCCCTTTTCCATTCCCATTTATTGATCCCCGCCTCGTTCTTATGGCTTCAGCTATCCTACATGTGATAACTCCATCTGGAACTCCAGGCTTGGCTCCTCATCCAAGCTAGAGGTCCATGCTGTTCAACTGGGTAGCTATTAGTCATGTGGCTAATCAATTTAAATTAATTAAGAATAAATAAAACTTAAAATTCCTCTCACTAGCCACATTTCAGTGCTCCCTAACCATGTATGTCTAGAGTATCTAATGGAGAGTTCAGATAATGAAGGTCTCCAACATCACAGGAAGTTGAAGTTCTGCTAGACAGTGATACCTAGATAACAATAGCTAATAATTGTTAGTTGGTTGTATGGAAAATAATACAACAATTAACAAATAATAATACAAGAATAAACTCTGTTTCAGACACTCACAACTGTAACCCTGCTACTGCCCCACCCTGTTTATGGGCCATGCACTCTTCTCAGTCTCTTCCCTTGTATATTAAATTAATCTTCACAACAAACTTTTGAGGTACTGCTAGCAGTCAAAATCATAGAGACAGAACATAAAATGTCAGTTGCTGGGAGGTCAGGGAATGGAAGCTGGGGAGTAGCCTCCATTTGCAAGATGAAAATAGTTCTGGAGATGGAGGATGGTGAGGGTTGCGCAACAATTTAAATGTGCTTAATAACACTTAACTGTACACTTGAAAATGGTTAAGATGGTAAACTTTATGTGTACAGCAGCACAACAAAAACAAACTAACGAGATTTGTACTTCGTACTTTTAAGATTATGGAGAAGCTAGTATGCATGTAGCTCTGGAAATGAGTAGTTGGGACTCCTCGTTACTGAAGAATGCTGATGCCGGCAACAGGACTACTGAAAGGGAATCCATTTAAAATGGGAACTTGATGGCAGACAGTTTTTAAAAAGGTGTGCTTGGGACTATAGCTTCAAACTGAAACTAATATGATGAAAATAAAATTCATCATATATTTAACATCTAGATTAAGGTTGCAACTATTTGCTCATAGTTAGAACAAAGACTCATTGGTTATACTGACATAAGTTTTGAAAATATAAAAATAATAACTAGAGCCCTGGCTGATGGCTCAGTGGAATGGTGCCAGCCTATGAAGCCAAAGGTCACTGGCTCGATTCCCAGCCAGGGCACTTAACCAGGTTGCACATCAGGTCTCCAGCCAAATCTGTAGCTGGAGGCAGGTGAAAGGCAACCATACAGAAATGATATTTCTCTCCCTTTCTTTCTCTCTCCCTGCCCTTCTCTCTAAAAATAATGAATAAAATCTTTTAAAATATATATTAAAAAATAATAACCAGTGAATGTACATTAATTAATTTTTAGATAATGCACATGCACAAAAATTCAAAATGTTTAAAAGTAACACTTTTAAAAGTTAATAGCAACACTTTCCCTTCATATCCAGTTCACTTACCCTAGTGGTTTTCCGCTTTTCCTTTCAATCCCCACTGTTTTTACTTAGCAATAAATATATCATGAAAATCATTCCATATCAAGAGTATGTGTATCCAAATAACAGCTGTCAAATTACTCTCCTTAGAGGTTATAGTCTAACTATGCCCTTACTAACAATGTATGATAGTGTATCATAATATTAAATTTATTTTTATTAAATTAGTTTCAGATGTACAACATAATGATTGGCTATTTGTGTACATTATGAAGTAATTACCACAATAACTCCAGTTAACATCCCTCACCTTACACAGTTACCAAAAAAATATTTTTTCTTATGATGAGAAATCTTAAGATTAATTCTTAGCAGCCCTGGCTGGTGGCACAGTGGATAAGGCACTGGCCTGTGAACCCAAAGGTTCCTGGTTCAAGTCCCAGCCAGGGTACATAACCAGGTTGCAAGCCAGGTCTGTAGCTGGAGGCAGGTGGAAGGCAACCATACATTGATGTCTCTCTCCCTCTCTGTTACTCTCCCTTCCTGTCTCTCTAAAAAATAATAAATAAAATCTTTTTTAAAAATAAACATTTTGATCTAAAAATAAATAAATAAAAATTCCTCCCTTGTTCTGGCATGATTATGGCCTTTTTTTCTCTTAACATCTTTGACATCTTCGGGATTTATTTTGGTATAGGAATGAGTCAGGGATTTAATTTAATTTTTCCAGCTGTCCCCAAACCATTTCTAGAATATTTCATTCTTTCCCACTACATTTACTCGTTTTTTCCTTTTTTACGCTCACCTTTTTGACTTGAGACTCGAGTCACATAGCTCCTCCTCTCCTTGGGAATTGCATACAAGCTTCCTTGAGGACCAGGTAGTTTGTTCAACATTATCCCTTTCCATAGCCCTTCTCCCACCTCCCCTACCCCACCCTAAGGCCTCAAGCAAAGGGGGTTCTCTTGTCTGGAAGTCTTCTTTTCCACCCCCTTAACTTGCTACTTCCTCTTTATACTTCAGGCCTCAGTTTCTAGGTTGGGCACCAGGTTATATATCCCCAGATCACCCTATGATCTTTGGTGCAGTTGTTCCCATGATGACAAAGATCCAACCCATGTTGGTCACTTTAGTACCACTCGTGCCTACATCACTACGTAATGGACAGTAAGTGCTTGATAAAGTTATTTGTTAGAGGAATGTAATGTCTGCTTTTCCCTTAGATTGATTCTCCTCCTTGTGCTGTTGTTGGGAGAATGAAGGGGAGCTCTTGTTCCCTCAGTGAGCCCCAAGTCAGCCGCCTGACTCTTAGAGAGTCCTCAGGACCTCCTACTAATCAGTGACCGCTCCACTGGCCCACCTGGCCCCACCCCGACATGTCTGGATTGACCCTAGAGACCCAGATTTGCAGGATGATATGGCTTTGGCCTTTGCTCCTGGACTCTGGAACTTACTAAGTTTCAGAAGGAAAAAAAAGGCATTATATTAAGAGAGCTTCCTTAACCCAATTTGATTTTTTCTCCTCTTATTTTACCACCTCGGATGTGAAGCCATATGAATGCAGTTAACACTCAAGAGTAGCTGTCACTTGCCACTTAGGATGTTACATGATTAACTGTTTTCCTTTTAACTTAACTTAACATTTGTAACTGTTGAATGAACAATATTGGCCTTATTAAATCCCAGATATTCTACCTGGTAATTTCTGTAGAACCAAATTCTGCTCTGTGGAACTCTAACACTTCCATTGTAAAAGTTATAAGTGGAAATCAGCAGAAAAGAGAAAGAAGAAAGAAAATAATGAAAAAAAATGCAGGTTATTAGTAAAATGCTTGTCTCTTTCTTCTCAAATATTTTAAATTCAGAAAAAAAGTTTAAGAACTCAAATGCAATATTATTATCAACATAAATTAACATTTAATCAAGTATACACTCAGGGTATTGTTCTGAAGTGAGTTTAATTAACAAATAACTAGGTTTGGTAATATCTCAGCTATATATCTCTATCCCCTGAGAAGGGGAAGTTGAATAATTGAAATAATATTGTCTGATTGCTGCAGACTAAGATTATCCTGTTTCATTCTTCTGTCTGCCCTTCCTTCTCTCTCCCAAGGGCAGAAATGAACAAAACAATGGTTTCTAATTGTTTGGCACTCAATTTTCTGCCTAGCAAAGACTATGAAGTAATGCCATTTCTTATATGATTTTAGTTCTTTAAAAATTATTCTTACAACTCCTAAAAAAATTATTCTTGCATTTATAATTCAGTACATATTAATCATAGCTCCTTTCCCCAATTAAAAAAAATTGTGAAACTTTTCATACATATACAAAATGCACAGAATAGTATAATGAATGAATATCCTTGTACCCATCACTCAGGTTTGACAATTATCAACATGGTGCCACCTTGTTTAATCTATAACGCCACCTACCATTCAATTCTTTATTTTTTAATTCAAAGGAAAATGTTTATTAAAGATTCATGTTATAAATGATAAAATTTAAATATCCTTTTCTTTATAAAGAGTTCAACTTTTGCATTCTTTTCTATTTAACTATCCTGACAGTTTTTTTCTAGGCTCGTCTATTACTCCCTCCCCACCCCTTTCCTGTCTATGGTTACATTGACAGATTCACTACCTCACAAATTAGAAATACCATTCAATTTTTCAATTCTTTTTAAGGCAAATTTTACATATATTGAGAAATCTAAATATCAATTGTTCAACTTTGACAATGAATACATGTGTAACCTTCATCGCAATGAAGATATAAAACACTCCTGTCACCCCCAAAAGTTCCTTCTCTTTCACCCCAATTTTTTGTCCTTACCCCCACCCTCCAGGCAACCCCTATTCTGATTTTTTTCTACATAGATTAGTTTTGCCTGTGCTATAATCTCATATGCTTTGAATCAAGTAAGTACACTTTTGTATCTTCAGCTTCTTTTAATTAGCATAATGTCTGTGAGCTTCATTCACGTTATGTGTTTATCAGTAACTCATTCCTTTTTATTGCTGAGAAGTGTTTCATGGTTTGACTATATCACAGTTTGTTTATTCACTCTTCTGTTGGTAGACATTTGGTTGTTTTCAGTTTGTGGGTTTTATAAATAAGACGGTTATAAACATTCTTGTACAAGCCTTTTTGTGGATTTGTTTTTATTTCTCTTAAGTAAAATACCTCACTTGGAATAGCAGAGTCAAAGGATAGATGTATGTTTAATTTCACAAGAAACTGCGAGAACTTTTCCCAAAAGGATTCTACTATTTTACATTCTTAACAGTAATATGAGAGTTTTGTTTGCTTCACATCCTAATAAACTTATCCAGCATTCTATTAAATTTTTTGTTTTTTTAATGGGTGTGTAGTGGTTTTACATTGTGGTTTTAATTTCAATTTCTTTGATGACTATTGATACTAAACATTTTTCATGTGTTCGTTGATCTTGTGTTCAGTTATGTATCATTCTTTGCAAAGTGTCTGTTCAAGTGCTTTTACTATTTTTTATTGGGTTGTTTGTCTTTTTGAGTTATAAAGTCTTTATATTTTCAGATAAGAGGTCTTTTGCAGGTAAATACATATATTTTTCCAATCCATAGTTTACTTAAGTCTTCAATTTTAAATGAAGTCTAATTTACCAATCAAAAACTTCTTATGATTCTTTTCAATTTCTTTGATGCAGTTTGATTCACTTTGAGCTAATTTTTGTACATGGTGTTAGATCTATAGGTCCAACTTCATTAGTTTGCATGTGGATATCCAGGGTTTTCAGTACCATATTAAACTGTTTTTTCCTCACTGAATGGTCTTAGTACCCTTGTCAATAATCTTTTGAATTTTGAAATGAATTTTTCTATTTCTGCAAGAAAAAAGTCATTGGAATTTTTATAGTGATTGCACTGAAGCTGGAGATTACTTTGAGAAGTATTAACATCTTAGTAATATTAAGTCTTCCAACCAATAAACATGGGATGTGTTTCCATTTATTTATGCTATCTTTAATATTTTTTTAATTTTTTAATATATTTTAAAGATTTTATTTGTTATTTTCAGAGAGAGGGGAAGGGAGAGAGGCAGAGAGGGAGAGAAACATCAATGTATGGTTGCCTTTCACCTGTCTCCAGCCATGGACCTGGTTAGAGACCTGGCTTGCAACCCAATTATGTTGCCCTGGCTGGGAATCGAACGAGTGATCTTTTATCTTTAATATTTTTCAATGACAAATTGTAGTTTTCATTGTAGAAATCTTTTATCTACTCTGAGAAGTTAATTCTTAACTACTTTATTCTTTATAATGCTATTGTAAGTGGAATATTTTTTTAATTTCCTTATCAGATTACTTATTTTTAGAGTGTAGAAATACCACTGATTTTTCTGTGTTGGCTACTTTGCTGGAATTTATTACCAGTTCCGTGTATGTGTGTGTGTATAATCTTCAGGGCTTTCTACATTTAAGATCATATTTTCTGCAAACAGAAATACTTCTATTTCTCCCTTTCCAATTTGGATGCCTTTTTTTTTTTTTTTTTTTTTCTTTTACTTGCCTATGTTCCAGCTAGGACTTCCAGTCACGTGTTGAATAAAAGTGGCAAAAGCAGGTATTCTTGAGCCTTGTTCCTAAAACAGAGGAAAATAGTTCAGTATTTCACATTGAGTATGCTGTTCAATGTGGATTTTCCATGTATGGCTTTTATTACATTGAGGTAGTTTCCTTCTATTTTTTTAAAGATTTTATTCTGACTTCCAGCCAAGATACAGACATAGGTAGACATGCTTCACCATCCCCCACAAGCATAAGAAGAAATGCAACTACCTCAAAACTAAAACCAACCAGAACTACAAGAAAATCAAACCATATGGAAGTCCAACAAACAAAGATATAAAGAAGTAATACTCATCCAAACAGGTAAGAGGGGTGGAGCCACGGCAGAAAGGACTTGGTGTGGCAGTGGTGGTGGCTGTGGTTGCACCAACACCAGGAAAGTGGCTGTGGCCAGCTGGCTGAAAGAGCAGTCATACGTTATGCAAGTTGGGAGGGACACCTGAGGAGTGATCCCAGCCCTAGGCCAGATCTCACAGCTCACAATTCCAGCACCAGAGAGAATAAAGCCTCATTGCTTCTGACTGTGGGGGTTGGAGCAGCGAAAGAAGTAGCCAGTCTCTCAGCAGAGTCCGTGTTTAGAGGCCCTCATGGTCCTAGAACAGCCACAAGCCTACCCACTCTGGGAACCACAACTAGGACAACAACTAGAGGGGTGCAAGTCCCATATGGGAAGTCGGACAAGTGTCTGGAAAAAGGGGTGAGTGCTGAGCAAGCAACATTGTTCCCTCTTAGGCCCATGCCCACATACAGAGCCACAACATGGTGAAATGGGTTGCCTCACATTGATGAATACCTATGTTCCTTACAACATAACGGGTGTGACAGTTCTACCTAAGACACAGAGGCAAATAAAGGTAAGACACAGAGGCAAATAAAGGAGGCTGTCACACTAAGGAGACAGAGACGTATGGCCCAAAAGAGGAATAGATCAAGGTTCCAGTGAAAGACCTAAGCAATAAGGAGATAGCCAACCTTGCAGATGTGGAGTTCAAAACACTGGTGATAATGATGCTCACAGACTTGACAGACATGCTTGCGTACAGCAAATGCATAAAGGAAGAAGTGAAGACTATGCTAAGTGAAATGAAGAAAAATCCACACAAAGCCAAAGGTGATGGGAAAAAGGCCAGAGTTTAAATCAATGATTTGGAACATTAGGGAGAAATTAGCAGTCAACCAGTACAGAAGGAGGAAACAAGAATTGGAAAAAATGAAGCGAGGCTTAGGAACTCTGGAACAACTTTAAACGTGCCAACATCTGAATCATAGGGATGCAGGAGAAGAGGAGAAAGAACAAGAAATTGAAAACTTGTGTGGAAAAAAAAAAAAAATAGGAAAACTTCCCAAATTTGGCAAAGGAAATAGACATACAAGTCCAGGAAGCACAGAGTCCCAAACAAGCTAGATACAAATTGAATGACATCAGGGCATATCATAATTAAAATGCCAAAGGTTAAAGATAAAGAAAAAATCTTAAAAGCAGCATGAGAAAGGAAGAGAATTACCTACAAAGGAGTATCCATAAGTCTATCATCTGATTTCTCAAAAGAAACTTTGCAAGCAAGAAGGGACTGACAAGAAGTATTCAAAGTGATGGAAAGCAAGGACCTACAACCAAGACTACTCTATCCAGCAAAGCTATCATTTAGAATGGAAGGGCAGATAAAGTGCTTCCCAGAAAAGGTAAAGCTAAAGGAGCTCATCATCACCAAGCCCTTATTATTTTATATGTTAAAGGGATTTATTTAAGAAAAAGAAAATCAAAACTATGGACATTAAAATGACAAAAAACTCACAGCTATCAACAACAGAACCTAAAAAATGGAAAAGAAGAAGAAAAACAAAAACAAACCAAGCAAACAACCAGAATAGGACCAGAAACATAGGTATGGGGGTCATTGGGAAGGTTATCAGCTGGGCGGGGAAAAGGGGGCAAAACAAGCATAAGGTACAGGGATTAAGAAACATAATTGGTGGGTACAAGACAGACAGAGAGAAGATGAGAATAATAAAGGAAAGGGTGAAATCAGAGATCTTGTATGTACATGGATATGAACTAAGAGGGGGGTTGGGACTATAGGAGCAAATGGGGAGACTGGGTTGTGGGGAGCAAAGGGAAAAGAAATTGGGACAACTAACAATATACCAAAAAATCATAGTTGGTAGATACAAAATAGATAGGGGAATGTTAAGAATAGTATAAAAAATGGTGAAGGCAGGGCCCTAGCTGGTGGCTCAGTGGATAAGGTGCTGGCCTGTGAACCAAAAGGTCGCAGGTTCGATTCCCCAGCCAGGGCACATAACAAGGTTGCAAACCAGGTCTCCAGTCAGGTCTGTGGCTGGAGGCAGGTGAAAGGCAACCATACATTGATGTTTCTCCCTCTCTGCCTCTCTCCCTTCCCCTCTTTCTAAAAAATAATGAAATAAAATATTTTTTTTTAAAAATGGTGAAGGCAAAGAACATAGATGCACAACCAATGGACATGAACTAAGTGGGGTGGGACTGCTGGAGGGAAAGTGGGTACTGGGCAGAGGGGAGCAAAAAAAGGTAAAAATTGGGACAACTAAAAATATTTTTGTTTATTTATTTTTAGAGAGAGGGGAAGGGAGGGAGAAAGAGAGAAATATCAGTTGCCTCTCACATGCCCCCAACCGGGGGCCTGGCTCACAACCCAGGCTTACGCCCTGACAGGGAATCATACTGCCAGCCTTTTGATTGGCAGGCCAGTGCTCAATCCACTGAGCAATACAAGGAGGGCAATTGAGTATTTTTATTAAGAAAGGATGTTAAATTTTGTCAAATGCATTTTCTGCATCAATGAGATAACTATAAGGTCTTTTTCCTTCAGTTTAATGTGGTATATTACATTGGTCAATTTTCAGATGTTGAACCATCCTTGCACTCCAGGAACAAATCCTGTTTAATTATGGTGTGTAATCAATCACTTTAATATGCTGTTGATTTTGGTTTGCTAGGCCTTTTTTTTTTTTTGAAGATTTTTCAACAATGTTCATAAAGGATATTGGTCTGTAATTTTCTATTCTTCAGTATCTTTGTAAGGGTTTTATATCAGAGTAACTCAGAACGAGTTGGGGAACCTCTGGAACAACTTTAAACATGCCAACATCTGAGTAATGTACTCTCCTCTTCAATTTTTGAAAATGTTTGAGGAGGATTGGAGTTCTTTAAATGCTTGATAGAATTCACTATGAAGCTAGGGATGTTCTTTGTCAGGAGACTTTTTATTACTGATTTGATTTCATTACTAGCTATAGATCTAATCATATTTTTTTCTTTACTTTGTAGATTTTACTTAAAAATCTGATTGGCCAACTTAACGTTTTCCACCAACATGGGGAGCAGAAACCTTCACAGGCTTCACAATCTTTTGCTTAGGTGCTGCCTTCGTGGGAGCGTTAGTAGCAGCCAATGCTGTCTTTTTCAATGCTTGCTTGGCCTTTTTGGCTTCCTCGGCAGCCCTGATGGCTTGTTCTCCTTGCATTTTCCTAATTTCAGATTTCTGGTTCCTCTTGGCCATTATATCAGCCAGAGATGCACTGGTGATGGCCCTCTGGAATTTGACTGCATGGCAAGTTCTCTTCTTTTGAATCTCTTTCGACTGTCACTTTTTGTGCTTTCTTCTGTAGAGGACGGTCCAGTTTATCTGTCGAGGGTTCCTCTTGGAAAGGAACAAGGACTCGCATTTTGCATTAAGAAACTGGAAAACCTTCCCAACGGTCCTGGTGTAGCATCTGCCTGTCCAGGGTAGATCTTGTACCCAATGAAATTACACAGCTCAACCTTCATGGCTGCGTCTACCCAAGAGAAGGAAAGATGGTGAAGAGCCCTAGTCATATTTTTAAATTCCTCATTGTTTGATTTTGGTACATTTTGTGTTCCAATTTGTGGGTATACGGCTGTTTACAGAACTCTTACAATCTTTTTTGTTTGTTTTTGGCGGGGGGATTTTCTTTGTTTGTTTGTATTTTAGAGGGAGGGGAAGGGAGAGAGGCAGAGAGGGAGAGAAACATCCACGTATGGTTGCATTTCACCTGCCTCCAGCCACGGACCTGGCTGGAGACCTGGCTTGCAATCTGGTTACATGCCCTGGCTGGGAATCAAACCAGCAACTTTTGGATTCATAGGCTGGCACCTTATCTACTCTTCCACCAACCAGGGAAGGTCTTTCTTGTTTTTTAACATAAGCATTTAGAGCTATAAATTTCCTCCTTAACACTACTTTTGCTGTGTTCCATAAGCTTTATTATGTTGTTTTTGTTTTTATTCATCTCTAAGTATTTTCTCATTTTTCTTGTGATTTCTTCTTTGGCCCATTGGTTGTTTAAAAATGTGTTCTTTAGCTCTAACTGGTGTGCATCGGTTGGTTGGGCATCACTCTGTAAAGCGAAAAGTAGTCAATTTGATTCCCAGTTAGGGCACATGCCTAACTGGGTTTTAGAGGGAGGGGTAGGGGGAGTGGCAGAGAGGGAGAGAGACATCAATGTATGGTTGCCTTTCACCTGCCTCCAGCTACAGACCTGGCTGGAGACCTGGCTTGCAACCTGGTTATGTGCCCTGGCTGAGGAATCAGACCAGCGACCTTTGAGTTTGCAGGCCGGCGCCAGGTGATATCTTATTAAATATGTTGAGACTTTACTTGTGGCCTATTCTTCTACCTATTCAAATCTGCCTTGGAATCCCTAAGTAGATTTTTCATTTCAGTTATTGTACTTTCCAGCTCCAGAATTTCTTTTTGGTTCCCTTTTAAGCCATCTATCTCTTTGATATTTCCATTTTGTTCATACATTGTTTTTTTACTTTCTCCACACCTTTAGTTCTTTCAGCATCTTTAAGACATTGTTTTAAATTGTCTAGTAAATCCACTATCAGTTATTTTCCAAAGAGTTCGTTGTTTTTCCTTTGAGCCATACATTCCTAACTTGGCAAGTGTTCCATGTACACTTGAGAAGAATGAGTATGCTTTTGTTGTTGTCTAGTGTTCTGGATATGTCTGTTAGATCTCATTGGTTTCTTACATTATTCAAGTTCTCTATATCCTTAGTTCTCTTCTGTCTGGTTGTTTTATCCATTATTGAGAGTAGGGTAGTGAAGTCTTCAACTATTAATGCATTGACTAAAACTTCGATTTCTCTCTTCAATTTTGTTGACTTTTACTTCATGTATTTTGGTGATATTAGTCTATGTTTACAATTATTTTATCTTCTTGTTCTATTGAACTTTTATTAATATATAATGTTCTTCTTTGTCTCTTGTAATCTTTTTTATTTAAAGTCTATTTTGTCTGTTAGTATAGCTACCCTGTTCTCTTTTGGTTACTATTTGAATGGAATACCATTTTCCATCCTTTCACCTTTAATCTATTTGTGTCTGTATCTTTTTTTTTTTTTTTTAAGATTTTATTTCATTATTTTTAGAAAGAGGAAAAGGGAGAGAGGCAGAGAGGGAGAGAGACATCAACGTATGGTTACGTTTCACCTTCCTCCAGCCACAGACCTGAATGGAGACCTGGTTTGCAACCTAGTTATGTGCCCTGGCTGGGGAATCGAATGTGTCTGTATCTTAAGTGAGTACTTGGTAGACATCCTACGGTTGGATTATATTTTTTCCATTCTGCCAATCTATCTTCTTTTTTTTTATAATTTTTTTAAATTTTATTGTTGTTGTATTACATCCATCCCCTTTTTGCTCCCCTCTGTGCCCCTCCCCACCCACCCATTCCCCCCAAAGTCAATCCCACCTGTTGTCCATGTCCATGGTTACTTTATACTAGGTTCTTATCTTCTTTTTTTTAAGATTTTATTTATTATTTTTAGAGAGAGGGGAAGGGAGAGAGGCACAGAGAGAGAGAGACATCAGTGTATGGTTGCCTTTTACCTGCCTCCAGCTATGGACCTGGCTGGAGACCTGGCTTGCAACCTGGTTATGTGCCCTGGCTAGGAATCAAACCAGCGACCTTTGGGTTCACAGGCCGGGGCCTTACCCACTATGCCACCAGCCAGGGCCAATCTATCTTCTAATTGGAAAGCTTAATTTATTTACATTTGAAGTAATTACTGATAAAGGGGGATTAACTTTTGTCATTTTGCTTTTTTTTTCTTTACATACCTTACAGATTTTTCTGTCTCATTTCCTGCATTATATTCTTCTTTTGTATTTAGCTGACTGTAGTAAAACATTTAAATTGCTTTCTCATTTCCTTTCTGTATATTCGATGGCTATTTTTCTTGTGGGGATTATATTTAACAACCTAAAATTTTAACACTCTATTTTGAATTTATACCAGCATAACTTCAATAACACACCAAAATTCTGCTTCTTTAAAATTCTATCACCAGCCCTGGCACAGTGGATAAGGCGCCGGCCTGCGAACCCAAAGGTTGCAGGTTCGATTCCCCAGCCAGGGCACATAACCAGGTTGCAAACCAAGTCTCCAGTCAGGTCTTTGGCTGGAGGCAGGTGAAAGGCAACCATACATTGATGAAAAAATACAAAAATTAAAAAATAAAAAATAAAATAAAATTCTATCACCACCCCTTTTAGTTTGTTTCATAAAACTATGTATTTATACAGTTTCCCAAAACATAAACTAATACTTCCTTTAAGCCTGGCTGGTGGCACAGTGGATAAGGCCCCAGCCTGCAAACCCAAAAGTTGCTGGTTTGATTCCCAGCCTGGGCACATAACCAGTTTGCAAGCCAGGTCTCCAGCCAAGTCTGTAGCTGGAGGCAGGTGAAAGGCAACCATACATTGATGTCTCTCTCCCTTTCCCCCTCTCTAAAAATAATAAATAAAATCTTTTAAAATACATATATATGTATATATCTTAAAATATGTAGAAAACAAAATGTGGCATTACAAACCATTACTTCTTCAAATATTATTTCTTCCCCCTTCACTCTCACTTCTCCTTTTGAAGCTCTCACAACACAAATGTTGTTCAATTTGATGGTGTCCCATAGGTCCTTTAGGCTAGTCCCTTTTTTTTCTTTTTTCCTTTTTTAATTTTTTGAAAAAAGAAGGGAGGGGAAAGAGAAAAACATCAATTTATTATTCCACTTACTTATGTATTCATTGGTTGATTCTTATATGTGCCCTGACCAGGGATTTAACCCTCAACCTTGGTATATCAGGACAATGCTCTAATATACCTAGCCAGGGCCATTCCATTTTCTTCAACTTTTTTTCTTCTGTTCCTCAGACTTAATAATTGTCATTTCTTTTTCTTCTTCTTTTTTTTTAATATTTTATTTATGATTTTCAGAGAGGGAGGAAGAGAGAGAGGCAGAGAGGGAGAAAGACATCAATGTATGGTTGCCTTTCACCTGCCTCCAGCTATGCACATGACTGGAGACCTGGCTTGCAACCTGATTATGTGCCCTGGCTGGGGAATCAAACCAGCGACCTTTGGGTTTGCAGGCCGGCACCTTAACCACTGTGCCACCAGCCAGGAATAATTGTCATTTCTTCACCTTCAAGTTCATTAACTATTTCTTCTACCTATTCAAATCTGCCTTGGAATCCCTAAGTAGATTTTTCATTTCAGTTATTGTACTTTCCAGCTCCAGAATTTCTTTTTGGTTCCCTTTTAAGCCATCTATCTCTTTGATATTTCCATTTTGTTCATACATTGTTTTTTGACTTTCTCCACACCTTTAGTTCTTTCAGCATCTTTAAGACATTGTTTTAAATTGTCTAGTAAATCCACTATCAGTTATTTTCCAAAGAGTTCGCTGTTTTTCCTTTGAGCCATACATTCCTGTCTATGGCTTGTGTATCCTTTATATGCCTTATGTAGGGCTTTTTGTTTTTTAATGAAAACTAAACATTTGAATGTAATAATGAGGTAACTCTGAAAATCAGATTCTCCCCCTTCCCCAGGGTTTGCTGTTGTTTTGGGTTTGGGGGATTATTTGTTGTTTTGGGGGTTTCTTTGGGTGGCAGGAGAGGGGGTTGTTGTTACAGGCTAACCCTGTGTCAAAGATCTGCCTGAAGTATAATTAATTTAAGGTCTTCTTGGGTCTTTCCTGAGCTTGGGCACCTTTTCCTGGGCATGCGTAGTGACTTTTTAATCTCCCCTATATGTCATTGTTTTTTAATATTCCAGCCTTCAATGTCTGGCTCCCAAAAGGAAAAAATAAATAAATAGGGGAAAAAAGGCATTTGCCCTTTAAATACCCTATAGGTCACTTCAACCAGATGAAAAGCAATTTTCAGAAATGGGAGGTGCAACAATGCCACCATCCCCTTGTCTGAACATCAGTGAAAAGCAGCAGCAACCAGCAATCAGAGCGGACCCCGATTATATGGGGGACAGGGTGCTTTTTTGCCCAGCCTGGCTCCCACATTCTGTGTACAAGCTGCTGAGGGAAAACATGCATGGCTGCCGGCCACAGGGCACAGTGTGGGGAGATGGGTAGCTATCACTGTGCTAAGGGCTGAAATTGATCAAAATTAGCTTCAATTTACCACCTAAACCCACCCCGCCCCCTGGAAGTTGCAAGCCTTCAACAGACACTGGAGGTCCAAAATATTTACATCAGACAGATTCTGCCAGTGCAGTTTTGTCTAGGTGGGGATATAGGTTTCTGTTGTTTCCTATTTTGCTATCTTCCCAGGATCCTCAAACCATATTTTAATGCTTAATAAGTTCCTAAGCTGAGTTATCACTTTATAACTTATGTTTAATCAAATGTTTCCCAAAGTAAAGAATCCTGCTAACTTCATTACCTTTAAACCTTTAATTAGCCACCACTACACGTAGGCATTAATGTCTTTCAGTCTGGACACAGGCCAAGAGATGTTTGCTGGGACAACTGGAGGGTGAATTAACAGTTAAGAGATAGATAAAATGACCGTGTTTTCTGAATTCAAAACTCAGATCAGGACTTGATAAAAGATTCAAGAACAATTATGTGAAAAATCTTATAAATATATAAAAATTAAGTTGGATTACATTATAAACTTAATGCATTGGCCTTTACTTTAAAAAAAAAAAAGAGGAAAGGAAAGAAAAGAAAGAAAAAATCTAATCAAGACTATCCCTGGAAAATTAAGCCACACAGTTTCCACATATATTTGAAAGAAGAGCAGGGAGTGGGAAGGCATTGATACAACTTTCAGTCCTTGTAGGTTGTGATCGTAACAATACACAATAATGTCTTATAATGACATTGGTACATTTTTCTTTACATTTAATGTAAATACTAACAATGATCACCTATCAACATCATACAAGGGCACCACTTCACAGGTCTCTTAATCAAATCTAAAAAAATCACATGTAAAAAAAAATAAAATCACAATAATAAAAAACATAAGTACAATGTAGAAAATACAAAAATGTAATTTATTTGCCTTATTTACCAAATGGTAAGCTATACAATTTTTGCCTTGGAGTTTATGGCAGTTTCATTTTTCACCAGTTACCTTTTCTAATCATATGCTAGAATCAGCATCATGTTTTATCTGTACTTAATTGATCGTTTATGTTTCATACATTTGTAAATTTGAGAACTACATTTTCTCTATGAACACTGAAGCTCTATCATATAAAATGTCACAGTCTTCATATATTTGAGTAATACCGATCACGGTTTTTAAAGTCTCTATGAGCATATTTTGCGTAAGTCTTGTTATGTGGGATACGTCCAAAAGGTTCATGGTCATTGAAACAAGATTCGAAAACTTCATCAACAGCCTTTTCAGCTACTTCTCTGCTGACATTCCTAACAGCCAGGATAGAACGAATGGCTCTGTCTCTCACACATGTCTATAGGGAAAAAAAGGTTAAATGCCTTTAATTTTGTATGAAAATTAAATGATGAAATAATAACATGTTATATAATGTCTGAATCGTAATTAAAATGCATTTTCCTGTTATGTGTTTCCAAAAAAGAAATCCAACTCTTAACTTATGGAGCATATTTAGCGCAATCTAAAATTATTTAAATATAAGTAAGCCCTCCTCCAATTTTTTCATCCTTTCCAATAATATAAGCAGATGTCATTCTCTGAAGCTCTATGCAGTGATTGCCAAACAATATCTCCCAATTTGCAAAATCATAGAAGAGTAGATCGATAAGGTTCTGTTTGAATTTTTAATAAAATTTAAATAAAGGTAAAATATGCTTTACTTCTGCAACTCTTTTCTCTAGCAGTTGACCAATGCTAGGTAATTTTCCCTTCCAGAAAAGTGCCAGTCCCACAGGCAATAGGAAACAATTGAAAGTATCTTCATTTTTCAGGAAAAAAAATTAGACTTTTTTGTTTCTGACTGTTCTTTGCACAGGTATTAAAGTTCTCTTCCTAAGAAAATAATTTACCTAATGTTACACAGTAATTGACTGGAATTTCTCAGTATTCTAAATATTTTAAGAAGCATGAGGTCCTGCCATTCCAATTCTTGGACAGCTTTTGCTCAGTTTTTTTCTCCACAGGCTCAAACTAAAACTCAAAAGGATGGCATTTAACTTTGACCTGAAAAATAACCAAATGCTGGCTCTGGTGGCTGTGCACCCTGTCAGTCATTGATTTTCTCTGCATGTTCCTAGTTTTACAGCAGCCTGGTCAGCATACCCAACATGGAGAGATGGTCAATGATACTGGAATATAGAACAGTGCTTCTTAACCTAAATTACACCAAACACTGATTTTAAAACAAACCCCAGGGATAAAGAAATAAGGAGAGGTATGGAGCCACAACCACAACTGCCAAAAAGAGGAAATCTCTCCTCTTCAGGGAAAAAAATGCTGGTAAAAATCTGTCTCCTGGAGCCACAGGGAGACACAAGTATACAGGGTACATGCGATCAATTGGCAATAACTCTGCATCTCCTTATTTCACGTGCTTCTTACTAATTTTGAAAAACCATGTTTCTGAGGTTATGATTTAACACCATTGTTTCAGATATAAAGTATTAAATTCTGAGAACAACAATCATGTTGAAGGAATACAATGTTAGAGCAACCATCATTTCTGGACTGCATGTAGGGTGAACTGCTGAGGAAATTGTGGACTTCAATAACATCCTTTTACGTACAGTTTACAACGTGAAGAAGGTATATGATGCTGATACTGATGTTACCACACCAACAAGGAAAACACATAAGGTATTCAAGGATCACACAAGTCCAGATATTGTACACAAAATCCAGGAGATCATCAATAAAGATCTAGGAAAGTCAATGCGCTCCATAGCAAGAGAACTGCAGATATCACATTCAATGGTTCATAAGATTATTGCTGAAGATAACAGATATAGATCATATGTTCTTAGAAGAGGCTAATTTATGGCACAGCAGACAAAGGAAAGGTGCTTTGAAAAAGCAAGGAAACTGCTAACAAAATGGAAAAATCCCAAAGAAAAAAATCCTCTGATTTTCTTCTCTGATGCAAAGAAGTTTCGGCAGGACCAAATAGTCAACAGAAGAAACAATAGGTGGCTCTGTGAGAATCTTAATGAAGTCCCAATTGTCATGAAAATGAAATTTCCTGCTACAGTGATGGTGTTAGGTGTTGTCAGCAATGAAGGAGATGTCATGACCCTGCGTTGTTTTCCACAAGGCTTGAAGGTGACTGCTGATTCTTACCTTGATGTTTTGAGAGAAGTAGCTGTACTGTGGATGAAGCAAGTTGCAAAAGGACAACATTTTATCTTCCAACAAGATGGTGCACCAGCACATAATGCCAAAAAGGTGCAAGAATTTCTCAGTATCAATGTTCCTGAATTCAGGTCAAAGGAAATCTGGTCACCTACTTCACTAGATGCAAATCCTTTAGACTATTATGAATGCAGCATTTGTGATAGAGAATTAATAAACAACCTCATTCCAATAAAGAGGCTGTTAAAGCAAATAGAAAATGTTATGATGTCCATGGATAAAGAAAAGTTAATGAAAGCATGCTCCAGATTCTGAAGTCAAATCAAGTCTATTATTGCAGCAAATGGAGACTTTTTGAACAATTTAAAAAATAATGACTATGTTTACGTATTTATATATAAGAATAAATTTATTTCAAAATATAACACTTTGGTGGTATGTTGTTTATTCTACTAAAATTCTGCCACTTTATCGTGCGCACCCTGTAGATCACAATTCAGTTCATTACTTTCTAGATATAATAAATTTCTGTTAAAAGTATGCAATTTTACAGTAAGTTATTGTGGTTGATGTTTACGTATCTTAGGTGTAAAATCAAGACTCCATTCCCAAAGACTCTTCTCCCTCAATCAGGCTCTCACTACCTCCACATACTTACCATCCTATTGCTCATTCTACCCAAGGTTTAAAAAAAAAAAAAAAAAGGAGACTTTTTCAAAGATTCTATACCCAGGATCACATATTTTAACCGCATTATCCTCATCCCTGGTGTGCCAATGTGCATCCTACTGCTATCCTTCCCACTGAGAGCGACAGCATACAGCCCATTCAAATGCAGCCCAAGCTGAATTTACCAGAGAAGCAGGGATTCAAGGGCATGGAAGACATGCAGCACACAGCAACCCAGTGCTGTATCACTAAGCTGTTTAGCACAGGCCGAAAACATGACAGCCTCACCTAGGTCACTGGCCTCTCCACGCAGCAGGCCTCTCCTCCAGCTCCCCATTCACTAAATTCACAATTTCTCTCAGCAGTGCCCTGCGACTTCCCACCCTCCACCCCAGAGTTTAGTCTCTCTCTTCTCCAGAGAACCAAGAGACTTTCTACTGTTGTTACAAGCCTATCCTTTCTGCATCTGGTTAAAAGTGCCACCCTGACACTCATAGCCTCACAAATTAGCCCAGCAAACTCTTTCTGTAGAAAATCTCTGACCAGCCTTTCTCCTAAGTGTGGACACAGAGCCCCCTAGTGGATGTGGGCAGAACTGCTGACATATCATTCTAGTCTATCCATTCTAGAATGTTCTCAGTATTCGTCTACCGCAGATAGGTATAAAATGTGATCGCAAAGCTTTCTAACACGATGATCTTGCCTACAGTTCTCTTTTTGGTGTTTGTTATTGGTTTTGTTTAAAAAATCCCTCTCAACTCAAGTGATCATGATCAAGTCTGTGCCAATCCAAACTGCTATAACATACATCCTTCAAAGGTACACTATTAAATAGTCATAACCTATGCTGAAATGCAGTCTCTTCTGAAAGCTATTAATTTTTTGTCTTGAGAATACTGTGATAGTTTTCAGATGTAAGTCCTAGACTGCTAGGATGAAAATAAGACAGGTTGTGATTTCACTTCCATTCCTTATCTGCCCCCACCCAAAAGTATCCCAAGAGCAAGATCATAATAGTTTTTTTCACTATTAAAATCTCTCAATCACACAACTTGCCCACAAATACAAAAAAGAATGTGCCCTGCCTGATATGACTCAGTGGATTATATGTTGGCCTGCGAACCAAAGGGTCACCAGTTTGATTCCAGGTAGGGGCACATACCTGGGTTGTGGGCCAGGTTCCCAGTTGGGGGCACTTGAAATGCAACCACACATTGATGATTCTCTCCCTCTCTCTCTCCCTCCCTCCCCTCCCCTCTTTCTAAAAATAAATAAAATCTTTAATTAAAAAAAAAAAAGAACTAAGCCCTGGCTGGTAGCACAGTGGATAAGGTGCCGGCCTGCGAACCCAAAGGTCACAGGTTCGATTCCTAGCCAGGGCAACATAACTAGGTTGCAAGCCAGGTCTCCAGTCAGGTCTGTGGCTGGAGGCAGGTGAAAAGCAACCATATATTGATGTCTCTCTCCCTCTCTGCCTCTCTCTCTTCCCCTCTTTCTAAAAATAATAAAATAAAATCTTTAAAAAAAAAAAAGAACTAAATTCCATATATGTGGCTTAATGTTTATATTCTTAACTGCCAACCAAGATGGCAGCATAGGTAAACACAACTCACCTCCACACACAATCACATCAAAATTACAACTGAATTATAGAACAATCATCATTCAAAACTGTCAGAAATCAAGGTAAATGGATCTGACAACTATGAAATTAAAGAAACCACATCCATCCAGACTTGGTAGGAAGGGCAGAGATGCAGAACAGGCTAGTCTCACATTCACCTATAGCAGATAAAAATTCAGGAGGATATCTCAGGAGTGAGGAGTCCCAGCCCTATACCAGCTCACCCAACCCAGGGCCCCAGTGCCAGGAATATAAGTCCCCATAACTTCTGGCTGCAAAAACCAGCCAGGATTAACTTGGCAGAAGAGACATGTAGAGTCCCAAGCAATTCCTCTTAAACAACCTACACAGGGTCTTTCTCAGACTCACTCTCTGAGCTCCAGCAGCAGGATAGCAGATTGAAAGTGACCAGTGGCTTACAGAGAGGAAATTAATGATCTTGTATCAAGGCAAGAGCTGGGGGCCAGCTTTCTTCCAGGCCATTGTCCCTTTTCTGAACCCTCCCCTCAGAGAGTCACAAAGCCAGCAGTATAGTGCCACATGTGAGACTCCATCAACCTGGCTAACATTGTTTGTCCCACCCTAGAGATCCCCTGATGCTCCATCCCACCCAACTTATAGTTGTTAATAGTGGCTTTTCCATATTAATGGCAGGTCTTGGCTCATGCTTCACAACTTCCTAAATCCTTTCCAAGAAGCAACAACTGACCTCAGTGAGGTCCCAGTCTTCTTGCTAAGGCCACAGGCATGGCACTAGCAGCAGCAAGCCCAGATTCACGGCTTAGCTTTGCCTGGGAATCTCCAAGCCCAGCATAAGTAGCAGCATCTCAGATTGCTTTATAGCTCAAGTAGCATGTCCCAAGCAAAACACAGGTGGGAGCTGACTTTGGTCTGCACCACCTGGGAAATCCCAGGGCAGCTACAGACCATGTCAGAGCACCACCACCCTGCCCCTGAACAGCTGATCGTCCACAGCAGGCAGAGGCTGGTGGTCAGTGGTGACAGCCAGTCCTTGCAGCTGACTGGCCTGGTTAAATCCTTGCCATTGATTTGCCAGCATAACCAAGGCTCCACTACAAGAGGAGGGTGTACTCAGCCCACAAGAACACACCCTGAGTACCCAGCTTGGCTGATAGGGTAGGCCGTGCCACTGGAGCCTACAGGACACCTACTACATTAGGCCACACTACTAAGACAGGGAGTCATAGAAACTCTACCCAATACATAAAAACAAGTCTAGCAGCTCTACCTAATACATAAAAACAACACAAGGAGGCTAACAAAACAAGGAGACAAAGAAACATGGTCCAAATTAAAGAACAGATCAAAACTCCTGAAGAAAGAGCTAAACAAAACAAAGATAAGCAATCTATCAGATCCAGACCAAAACACTGGTTATAAGGATACTCAAGGAACTTAGTGAGAACCTCAGCAGCATAAAAAAGATCCAGTCAGAATCGAAGGATACACTAATTAAAATAAAGAATAATTTACAGGAAAACAACAGAACAGTGGATAAAGCCAAGAATCAAATCCACAATTTGGAACATAAGAAAGCAAAAAACAACCAATCAGAATAAGAAGAAGCCCTGGCTGGTAGCACAGTGGATAAGGTGCTGGCCTGCGAACCCAAAGGTCACGGGTTCGATTCCCCAGCCAGGGCACATAACCAGGTTGCAAACCAGGTCTCCAGTCAGGTCTGTGGCTGGAGGCAAGTGAAACGCAACCATACATTGATGTCTCTCTCCCTCTCTGCCTCTCTCCCTTCCCCTCTTTCTAAAAAGTAATGAAATAAAATCTTTAAAAAAAAAGAGTAAGAAGAAAAAAGGATCCAATAAAATGAGGATAATATAAGTAGCCTCTGGGACAACTTCAAGCAGTTAAACATTCATATAGGGGTGCCAGAAGAAGGAAAAAAAGAAAATTATTTGAAAACATAATGAAAGAAAACTTGCCTAATTTGGTAAAGGAAATAGACAGGCAAGTCCAGGAATCACAGAGTTCCAAACAAGATGGATGCAAAAAGGCCCACTCTAAGATATATAATAATAATGCCACAGGTTAAGGATAAAGAGAGAATCTTAAAAGCAACAAGAGGAAAAAAGTTAGGAACCTACGAAAGAGTTTCCATAAGACTGTCAGTTGACTTCTCAAAAGAAACTTTGCAGTCTAGTCCTGGCTGGTGAGGCTCAGGGGACTGAGTGCCAGCCTGCAAACCAAAGGGTCATTGGTTCAATTCCCAGTCAGGGCACATGCCTGGGTTTGGACCAGGTCCCCATTTGGGGGTGCACCAGAGACAACCACACAGCCATGTTTCTCTCCTCTCTTTCTCCCTCCCTCCCCATCTCTCTAAAAATAAATAAAATCTAAAAAAGAAAGAAAGAGAGAGAGAGAAAAACAAAGGAAGGAAGGAAGGAAAGGAGGGAGAAAGTTTGCAGGCTAGAAAGGACTGGCAAAAAACATTCAAAGTCATGAAAAGCAAGGACATACAGCCAAGATTGCTCTACCCAGCAAAGCTATCATTTACAATCGAAGGGCAGATAAACAGCTTCCCAGACAAGAAAAACTGAAGGTGTTCATCATCATTAAACCATTATTATATAAAATGTTAAAGGGCCTTATTTAAGAAAAAGATCAAAACTATGAAAAATAAAATGGCAATAAATATATATCTATCAACAATTGAATCTAAAACACTTTCTAAGCAAACGAGAATCGAGACAAAATTATTTGGTTACAGAGAGCATTTCAATGGTTGCCAGGTGGGAGGTGGGTGTGGAAGAATCGGTGAAGGGAATTAAGAAGTACAAATAGGTAGTTACAAAACAGCCATGGGGTTGTAAAGTACATTATAGTAAATGAAGTAGCTGAAGAACTTATACAGATGACTCATGGTCATGAACAATGATGTGGGGGTTGCCTAAGGGAGCGTGGGATGCTGGGTGGACTGGGTGAAGGGGGGGAAATCAGGACAACTGTAATACATAATCAATACGTTTTTTAAATTAAAAACACAGCCCTGGCTGGTAGCTCAATGGATTGGCACCAGCCTGCGAAACCAAAGATTGCGGATTCGATTCCCCAGTCAGGGCACATAACCAGGTTACAAACCAGGTCTTCAGCAAGGTCCATGGCTGGAGTCAGGTGAAAGACAACCATACATTGATGCTTCTTTCCCTTTCTTCCTCTATCCCTGCCCTTCTCTCTAAAAATAATGAATAAAATCTTTTAATGAATAATTACACAAAAAAAACCTGTATTCTTTTCATGTAAGTAGTTTTCTCAAAGTTCAAATATTAAACATACTTCTCATTTCTTTCTTCATTATTTCCACTCTTAGCACTCTTGAAGGTAAGTGATTTGACATTAGTTTTTACCTGATGGTGTTGTTTTAATCCAAAATGTAACCTGAATATTTCATTTACAAGTGAGCAGTCTCCACTAAGGTTAGCAGCTCGAACCTGTCACCAAGACAGAAGGGAAGAATGAAAAAAAGTAAGTGCTCACACTCTATACCTTTATATCAACCAATATTTTTTCATGTAAAAGATTATAAAATTAGCATGTCTTTTTGAGATCAGAGTAACTGTAAGGCTTTTTAAAAAAAAATTTTTTAACTTGATTGACTCCAAGGAGGGCAAATATCCATGAGCTATGTTAGCCAATGCCAAATGTCAACCTGAAGTTAGGACATATTTTTTAATTTACTACATTTTTAAAGTTAAAAGCAGCTTTAGCCCTGGCTGGTAGCACAGTGGATAAGGCGCCAGCCTACGAACCCAAAGGTCCCAGGTTCGATTCCCCAGCCAGGGCACATAACAAGGCTGCAAAACAGGTCTCCAGTCAGGTCTGTGGCTGGAGGGAAGTGAAAAGCAACCATACACTGATTTAAAAAAAAAAAAAAAAAAAAAAGGCAGCTTTAATAGATAAAAAAAAATATTGGGAACTACCCACATAGATTCTACAGCTACCCTGGCCACATTTTTGCTAATTCATTGCGAACAGAATGACCCACTTTTTTACAATTTTACAATAATGGGGCCTTGTTCCTCTGAAGAGCTCAAGGCACTTACACATTTTAGCTAATAGGTGTTAATCCTCATAAACCCAGGAGAGAGACCTATTTAAAATCTCAGGATTCAGTCTATTCTCCAAATAATGAATTACAATTAGATGTAGTGGGATTGCTTATTAATTTCAAGGGAAAGGGAACATAACCTAAGTTATAAGCATAAGCTTGAAATTTATAATATTTTTTTAACTTCTCAGCACATTGCTCTCTTTGACTAATGAAATTCAACTATGAAATACTTATGTCTATGTGTGAGCATATTTATATTTATATTTATAAGAGCAAGCCAAAGTGCTCAATAATAAGTATATTTTTATGTTGTATTTTTAAAACTAAATGTTTTACTCTAGAGCAAAAAAGGAGCTTCACCTATAGAGGGCAGTACAGAAAACCAGTTAAGAACCCTGGTTGTAATCCTGCCTATCCCACTTTTTAGCCTATTGAATCTAAGCAAATGCCTCACTTTCCACAGATATAAAATAAGAATAATAGTATCCACTTCCATGGGTTATGAAGATTACACAAAAATCTACAAACACTTTCTGTGCCAAAAGGGCTCTCATAAACATGGTGAACATTTCTGAAACCCACCACGCTTCCTGTTAAGAAGTGTGGCAAGCATCTACCCCTCAGAGTAACAGTACAGAAGGGCAAGGAGTCTCTGTATGTGCAGGGACAACAGCATTGTAACAGGAAGCAGAGTGGGCAGACTAAGCTGATTTTCTACAAAAAAGCTAAAACTACAAATAAGATTGTGCTGACGCTTAAATGCATTAAGCCCAACTGCATACCTAAGAGAATGCTGGCTAGTAAAAGATGCAAGCATTTTGAACTGGGAGGAGGTAAGAAGAGAAAGGGCCTACTGATCCAGTTCCAAGCTTCATATTTTATTTTATTATGAAAACAAATCTTGAGGATATGTTCACTTAAAAAAAAATCCACAAACAGAACAGTAGCACACAACCCTCAATAAATGTTAACTATCCTTATTTTTTATATTATATAGCTTATTCTGAAATAAGCTTACTATTTTAATTAAAGTTAACCATCACCCTGGCTAGTGTGGCCCGAGAATGGAAGGGTTGCTGGTTCGATTCCCTATCAAGGCACTTGCCTGGGTTGCAGACCAGGTCTCTAGTGGGGGGCATATAGGGGACAATCAATTGATGTGTTTCTCACATATTGATGTTTCTCTCCCTCTCCCTTCCCCTCTTCTCAAAATAAAGAAAATCTTTAAAAAAAAAAAAAGATTTTTAGAGGAAGGGGAAAGGGAATGAGAAAGAAAAGGAGGATCCTCAATGTATAGCTGCCCCTTGAGCACCCCTCAACTGGGGACACAGCCCACAACCCAGGCAAGTGCCCTAACTGGGAATCAAACCGGTGACCTTTTTGGTTTGCAGGCTGATGCTCAATCCACTGAGCCATTACCAGCCAGAGCTAAATGAAATCCTTTTAAAAAATAAAGTTAACTACCACTATCATTAAGATTTAAAGATTATTTTAATATAATTCTTTTTTTAAGTATATTTTATTGATTATGCTCTTATAATTATCCCAAGTTCTTCTCCCTTGGCTCCCTTCCACCCAAGACCTCCATTCCCTCTTGCAGTTCCACCCCCCCGCCCCTTAGTTTATGTCCTGGATTGTGCATATCAGTTTCCTGATTTCACCCTTTCCTGTATTATTAACTTCCCCCTCTCTATCTTGTACCCACCAATTATGTTTCCTAATTCCTGCAGCATTTCTCTCCTTCTCTCTCTTCCCCCTCCCAGCTGATAACCCTCCCAAAGATCCCTATACCAATGATTCTGATCCCATTTTGGTTGTTTGCTTTGTTTCTTTTTGTTCCTGTTTTATTGTTTAGGTTTGGTTGTTGATAGTTATAAGTTTGTTGTCTTCTTAATGTTCATAATTTTGGTCCTCTTTTTTTAAAATAAGTTCCTTTAACATTTCATATATAATGGCATGGTGATGATGCACTCCTTTAACTTTACCTTGTCTGGGAAGCCCTTACATTCTAAATGATAGCTTTTCTGAATAGAGTAATTTCTGTTGTAGGCCCTTGCTTTTCATCAGTTTGAATATTTCTTGCCAGTCCCTTCTTGCCTGTAAAGTTCCTTTTAAGAAATCACATGATAGTCTTATAGGAACCCTTTTGTATATAACTCTTCTTTTCTCTTGCTGTTTTTAAGATTCTCTACCTTTAATCTTTGGCATTTTAATTATGTTGTATCTTGGTGTGGTCCTTTTTGGGTCTAGCTTGTTTGGGGCTCTCTGTGCTTTTTAGACTTGTATGTCTATTTCATTCAACAAATTTGGAAAGTTTTCATTCATTATATTTTCACACAGGTTTTTAACTTCTTGCCCTTTCTCTTCTCCTTCTGGCACCTCTATGATTCAGATGTTATCATGCTTAAAGTTGTCCCAGAGGTTCCTAAGCCTCTCTTCATCTTTTTCATTTCTTGTTTCTTCATTCTGTACTGGTTAACTGATTTTTTTGTTTGTGTTGTTTTTTATTTTTTATTTTTTATTTTTTA
>PVIW01003963.1:135994-148767 GCA_004026585.1 Noctilio leporinus
TTATTTTTAGAAAGAGGGGAAGGGAGAGAGGCAGAGAGGGAGAGAATCAATGTATGGTTGCGTTTCACCTGCCTCCAGCCACAGACCTGACTGGAGACCTGGTTTGCAACCTGGTTATGTGCCCTGGCTGGGGAATCGAACCTGCGACCTTTGGGTTCGCAAGCCGGCACCTTAACCACTGTGCTACCAGCCAGGTCTTTTAAAGATTTTATTCATTATTTTTAGAGAGAAGGGAAGGGAGGAAGGAAGAAAGGGAGAGAAACATCAATGTATGGTTGCCTTTCACCTGCCTCCAGCTATGGACCTGGCTGGAGACCTGGCTTGCAACCTGGTTATGTGTCCTGACTGGGAATCAAACCAATGACCTTTGGGTTCGCAGGCTGGCACCTATCCACTGAGTCACTAGCCAGGGCTGTACTGTTGGCTGTTTATTTCTTCCTTATGTTCCAAATCATTGATTTGAACCCTGTTTTCCTTCCCATAACCAATGCTTTCATGTGTATTTTCCTTTGTTTCACTCAGCCTAGCCTTCATTTCTTCCCTTTCTCCTTTTGCTATATTTAAACATTTCTGTCAAATCTGTGAGCATCTTTATCACCATTTGTTTTAAACTGTGTGTCTTTCAGGCTGGCTATTTCTTCACCACTTAATTCACCCTCTGGAACCCTGATATGTCCCCTTTTTGAGCCATATTCCTCTGTCTCCTTATCCTGACAGGTTCCTTTGCCTCTATGTCTTAGGTACAGCTGTCATACCTGTTAAATTGTAAGGGACGGAGCCTTGGATATTAGTCAGTATAGGCAATCCATTTTGCCATGTTGTGGTGCCCTATATCGGGGAAGAGTCTGAGAGGGAACAATGCTGCTTGCTCAGCACTTGTCCCTTTTCCAGGCACTTCTACTTTCCAAATAGGACTGGCACCTCTCTAGCTATTGCCCTGGCCGCGGTTCCCAGAGTGGGTGGGTGTGTGGATATTCCAGGACCATGGGGGCCTCTATACAAACAGACTCTGCTGAGAGACCAGCAGTTTTTCCCTCCACCCTAATCCCCACTGGTTTCCACAGTTAGAAGCTATGTGGCTTTATTTTCCCTCCAGTGCTGGAACCATGAGCCAGGTGATCTGATCTGGTGCCAGGAGCACTCAACATGTGTCCCTACTATGACTGCTTTCCTCTGATTGGCCATAGTCCCCATCCCACCAAAGCTGCCTCACTAAACAAACCACTCACCAATCCCCATCCCCTCTGTCCCAGTTCCACCCATCCTACTTGACTGGATGAGTATTTTTTCTTTATATCTTTTGTTTGTTGGACTTCCATGCAGCTTGATATTATGTGATTTCTGGTTGTCTCTAGTTTTAAGGTAAATGTATCCACTTCTGGTTGTGGAGGGAGACAGAGTGTGTCTATCTATATCTCCATCTTGGATTCTCTATATTTAATATAATTCTTAAAAAATACTTAAAATGTCTCTTAATGTCCTGGCTGGGTGGCTTAGTTGGCTGGAGCATCATCCCACACACCAAAAGGTTAAGGGTTTGATCCCTAGTCAGGGCACATAAGGGAAGCAACCAATCAACATTTCTCTCTCACATCACTGTTTCTCTCCGCCACCCCTCTCTCTTCCTTCCTCTTCCTCTAAAATCAATAAACATATCCTTAGGTGAGGATTAATAAATAATAATGATAAATAAAATGTCTCTTGTATCTCAAAAATTGTATTCAGTAGTTAGAAACAGAACTCAAAACTAACATGGAACTATGACACTAAGAAAATGACTATGTTTAAATAATTTATATTTGAATGAATTGTCCAGAGTATTCTGCAAGAACAAAAACAAATATATATATATATATATATATATATATATATATATATATATATATATATATTGTCTTCTACAATAAAACTCACCTCTGAGCACGCCAAATGTCTGACATTGGTGAACCAGTCGACATGAGCACGACAATGATCAAATGCATGAATGAGTTCATGGGTGACCACTCTGTTCATATGGGACTGGCTACGGATATTATTCTGGCACAAAACAATCTAGGAGGCACCAAAATAAAAGAAGTTCAGTTACATTAAAATCTACTCTCATTTCATGGATTCTGTCCTTTCTCTTACATGAGGGGGCCTCACCTGCTTGTGTTACCTCTACCCACTTTTCTCCACTGACCCCACACCTGCCTATGCATCGAGGCCCAGTCTTAACTACATGCTCCATTGAGCCTTCCCAATAACTAGCTTTTCCCTTCTCTTCTCTATGGCTATAATAGCACTTAAATTGAGGACACATTCACATACCTCATTCACATGTCCTCATTTGACTGACTATTACAATGTGTCTTGAACTCTAAGACACTGCATTTAGAGCATGGACTTTGGAATAAAGTAGACAGATTCCAATTCTAGCCTATTCCTTGCTAATTTGATGACCTGGGACAAGTTTCTTAATTTCCTCATGTCTCAACCATAAAAAGGAGATAATTAGAGTACCTAACTCACAGAATTGTGAGAATTAAATGAGAATATATGTACAGCCTGCAAACCCAAGTGTCACTGGTTCAATTTCCAACCAGGGCACATAACTAGGATGGTTGCAAGCCAGGTCTCCAGCCAGGTCCTTAGTTGGAGGCAGGTGAAAGGCAACCATACATTGATGTTTCTCTCCTTCTATGCCTCTCTCTCTTCCCCCTTCTCTAAAAATAATAAAATCTTTAAAATAAATAAATAAATAAGAATATATGTAAAATGCTTCTTATCAAGTTTCTAAATGAGCAATGAAGCAACAATAAATTATCACCACTGTCCCAGTCTACTAGAATTACCAGAAAAAAATCCTCAGAAAGAAATGCAAAAATCCAACAGCACACTGAGCAGGACCCTATTAAGAATAATAAGAACATGAGGGATCCCAATAACAGTTACCATTTAGTGTGTACTTTCTATGTGCCGGGCACTGGGAAATATCTACCAGATATGTCATACACATTCATTCAACATCCATTTACTCAACTAATATTTATTGAGACCTATTAGTAGACTTATAATCTACTAACAGATAGAAACTAATCAATATTTAACAAATTGCTTAAATACATGCAATGACAGATATCATGAAGAAAAACCCAAGTGATCATGAGAAGGCCATACCTGGCTTGGAGGTTTGGGAAAGGCTTCTGTGCAGAAGGAATGTTTAAGCTGGTATCTAATGCATGAATGGGAGTTAAATTTAAGGAACGGGGAAGAGAACATACTGGACAGAGAGAACAACCTATGTAAAGAGTATGGGGAGGGTTGAAGGAATGCAGTGTTTGAGAAGCTGAAAGCAGGCCACTCCTGCTGAAGCACAGTCTGTAGCAGTAGACATGAAATAAGGCTGGTGAGGTCAGCAGTGGCAAAACAACTGAACACCTTATCTTTATCCCGAGAGCCATAGGAAGCCACTGAAAGGGCGTAGTGAAATGGGGGGAGGAGGTGCTTTTGTTTTATTTTGTTGTTATCTTTTGACTGTATTTGGAAAAATAAGCAGAAAATAACCAAAACTGGATGCAAAGAGACTAGCTGAAGGCGTATTAAGTACTCTGGGCAAGAGGCAATGGTATCTGAGCTAGGATAATGGGAGACAAAAATGGTTTCTTGGAGGTAAATTAGATAACGTTTAGTGATGGATAGAATATGGGAAGGGAATCAGAGGCATCAAGAATGATCACTAATTTCTGGTTTATGTAAAAGAATGGATGGTGGCACCATTCACTGAAATATGCACAACAAAAACACCAGGTTGGGTGGGGTAAGGGATGGTAAAAATCATCAATTTGGTCTTGGACTGGGTCAGGTCTGAAGTACCTTTAAGATACTCAAGTGTGGGCATTAGGTGGGCACTTGGATGTACAGATGTGCAGTTCAAAAGAGAGCTCTGACCTAGGAAAATAAATGAGATCCCCTTGGCAGAGTATAAAGAGAAGGAGAAGGAGAAGGAGAAGAAGAAGAAGAAGAAGAAGAAGAAGAAGAGGAAGAAAAGAGGTTCTAACACCAAGGCTTAAGGGACTTCAACACTACTTAAGGGCTGACAGAGAACAGTGAGCTAGCAAAGAGCAACCAGAAGAGTGCTGTACACTGGACATCAAGGGAAGAAAAGTGTTTGGTGTTACCTGCTCAAGTCAAATGTATGCATGACATATGATCCAGCAATTCCACTCCTAGGCATGTACCTTTGAGTAAGTTTTGTATTTGTGCACCAGAAGAAAAGTTTTAAATTATTCACACCAGCATTGTCCAAAATAACAAAGTTGGAAAGAATCGATATTAGATAGAGTAACCTGTAGTACAAATACACAATGGAATACTATCCAACAATGAAACTAAATTTGACCAGAGGTCAAACACAACATGGAGGAATCTCACAATGTTGAACAAAAGAAAGGTTACAGAATATTATATACCATATGACTTCATAAATCTACAAAGTATTACCTATAACTCAAATTATTCCATGAATAAACCTTAAAAGCAGGCAACTAAAGAACATATTGTTGGGTTGTATATATAGATGGTAAAGTAATTCAGAAAGAACTCAGAGAATGATCATCACAAAAGTCAGAATAAGGAAGGAGGGGTGAAGTGATCCAAGAGGAACATGAGGCTTCCAAAGTCCTGGCAATGCTCTATTTCTCACATCTGGGTGGCAGCTGCACTGGTATTCATTCTTTATTATGACCAAAAGTGTACATACAGATTTTTTACTTTCTGCATGAATGAGATACTTCACAACTTTTAACTTAAAAAGATCAAAAAGAAAGTGCACCTTGTGTTCAAAAACTGCTGAGAAGGTAAAGGTTCAAAATGTCCAATTTAATTCCAAGGGGAGTGTGGACTCATCAAGACCTATATTGAGAGCCGTAGGTATTATGATTACTAAGTTACAAATGAGGAAACTGAGAATAAGGCAAATAACTTGCCCAAGCCCCACAGCTAATGAGCAGGGGAACTAAGATTTGAACTCAAGTCTATCTGGCTCCAAAACCCAGACACAGTCACCCCTATGCTATACTTCTTTTTCCCGGAATTACTGTAAAGCAACTACAAATAACCAAAATACATATAAAATTCCCCATGAGGAAACAATTCATTGCAGTTAATGTGGGTTATATTCAAGATAGAAAGATAATGTGGGTTATATTCATCAACCCTCATCATATGAAATAACCTATCTACCACCTCCAAGACTGTCTCAATACCTTCTAAAGGCATAAAACTACTAATAACATGTATTGAATGCTACTATGCTTTGTATGATAAGAACTTCACAAGAGATGTCTCATTTAATTCTCATAACCATTCTATAAGATAGATACAATCATTACCCAATTTTATGGACGAGAAATCTCACCCCCCTAATCAAAAATGTTCAAAGGTATATATCACTTCTCACCATGTAAAGGTGAAACTCTTTAGCTTAGCACTCAAAGCCTTCCATCATATGGCTTATCCTTCTTTCCAACCCAATTTCCCTTATTTCCCATGCATTCCTGTCCTCCAGTAAATTAGACAATACGCCATATATTTCTTGTTCTTTCCCAACATGCCACCTTTGCTCATGCTTCCCTGTTTGGGCAAGTCTTTGTCTTCTTTGTCCTGAAGAGGTTTTACATCTTCTAGCTAAACCTGTTGGCGTCTTCAGTCAATCATATCACTGTCCCACTGTGGTAACCATGCCCACCTATGTCCATCTCTTATTTCCCCTGTGAAGGTGTAAGTTTCCTGAAGAGCAGGGACCATGACTAATTCATTTTTTCAATCTCACACAAAGTCTACCAAACAGAATCCTCAGCATGTGGACGGTCCTTAACAAATATAAGGAGAATTGGCAGAAAGAAAACAACTTAGCAAAAATGCCTACCTGAGACAGTGAAGTATCAAGACCTCCACTGATATTTCCGTAGCAATCTTCACAAGAAAAGTGTCTTTCTCTGTTAACAGCACTAAAAGGCAAGAACGAAACGGAGACAATGTACAGAGGCAGTGTGCATGGAGCACAGGGAAACGCCCTGGGTCAGGAGACTATATCAAATCCCCTCCACCACTAACACATATGAAACACTGGAAAAGCAACTTAACACCTTCAGGACTCAGATTTTTCATCTGTAAAATAAGGAAATTGTCTCCAAAATCCATCCTAGTTCAAATCCTATGAACTTTATGATTCCATAAAGGATTTGGTCAGCTAATTAAAACCATATTGGAAATATGGTGGAGTTCCTGCCCTTGAGCCAGAATGGTAAGTGGACCTCAGAAGTCACTTCTTCTAATCCTCTCAAAGTTAAACAACACCCAGACAGTTCCTACATAACAGGCTGAGATTTCTTCTCCATTAAGGACAATGCTGAGGCTGGCATAGTGGAAAAGCCAGGTTTGGTAATTACTCGCAAGAAAGATTTTAACTATTCTCTTTAATAAGTAACCAAGGTGAGTGGTACAGCCAGAGATTTAGAGTTAGAGCATATACCAAAAAGAAGAAGGCTTGACTGCAGAGAATTCAGCCAGTCACTACCACCTACCACATGGAAAAGATTTGGTGGTCTAAAGTGAAATATAAGTAGTTCCAGTTTTGGGGGGTTTTGTTTTTAACAGCCAGAATATCCAGCAGCACTTCAAAAAGATTTACTTACCAACCTGAGTGCTTCATGGCATCAAGCAGAAGTTTGACATATGGATCTAAAAAGATAGTGAATCAATTATGTATGCTAAATGAATAAAGTACTGATTAAATTTAAATAGCAGTATATGATATTATCAAAAAGTAATTCACACCATACATTGCTATATCTCTCCCTCTCTGACTCTCTTCCTTCCCCTCTCTAAATAATAATTAAAACCTTTTTTTAAAAAAGGCAATTCACAAATCTTAATGAAGTAATACTATACTAAAATTGATTAAAAAGAAAAGACAAGCTTAACATAAAAAGCAGTGTTTCATGAAATGAAACACTGATACAAAAACACCTAGATGGGTACTACCAAACATCTCAAGTTATATCAAGTATGTTTTTAGTTAAATAATCAAAGACTGAGGGAACTTGGGACTATATTCACAGAAACAAACAGCAGAACAGTATTCAGGTTTAGAGGAAGGGAGTAAGTAGCCTCACTGTTGTTTATCCTGGTCAGACCACACTGGTAACACAATGTCCCATTCAGAGTTCCACGCTGTACATGGGACCTGCCAACTGAAGCTCTTCCATGAGGGCAGGCAATGAGAATAGTATAGGAATATATTCAGCAAGAAGCAAGAAAGTATTTGTGGATTTGGCAAGGAGAAAGAAGGCTTAACCAGGACCACAGTAGCTTCAAGTATTTGAAGGGATGACCATGGGGAAAGATATTCAGTCAATATTTCTTCAGAGGGTAGAATAAAGAGCAAAGGGTAGAAGTTACATGATACAGATTTCAACTTCGTATGAGAAAGTATATTTCCAACAACTAAAGCTTTTGATACAAGAGACAAGTAGCCTCGAGGAACAGGTAGCCTGTTCCAGTAGAGGTCTGTCTATAAATGCTCCGGTCCAGAGGCTTTCCTGTGCAGGGAAGGAAAGGCCAATGGAGGGCCTTTCCACTTCTAAAAGTCTATGCTCCTATGACAATTACAGGAAAGTACAATGAACCCAAGCGCCTCTAATAACTTTTCACATAGGTGCCCTGTCTGAGAGTATAAATACACAACAAATTATAAGACATAAGCAAAAAAGAAAAGAAAAGAAATGAAATGAAGGTTACTCTTTTACAGATTTGAAAGCAAAAACAGGAGAGTTAAAAAAAAGTAGTAATCAGGATGATAAAGTTAGGTTAGGTCACTGTCTTACTAACCCACCTCCTCATAAGAGTGTTAACAGTAAAATAATTATCATTAATAATAAGTATTATTTAGTGTATATCAGGTGTCTGTTCTAGATATCAAATACATTATTACTCAGGAAACTAGATTTTACAGAGGTGAAATTGGTTCAAAAACCTACAGTCCTAGGGAGGGTGGGGCAGGGGAAAGCAATGGGGAAAAAATGATTGTAATACAACAATAAAAAAAAAAAAAAAACTATAGTCCTCTCACTGAAAAAATAATAATTGCAGGGAACACAGTGGCTTTGTACTTCAAAAAGAAACTGTAGTATTTTAGAATCAATGAGCTTTGAAGAAAAGAGAAAACAAAGATTTTCCATGAGGCTTGGTTTCTCCCATCACCCCTGCCCCAGGTATAGAATTTCAAAGCTGCAGGTAGATACTTAATACCACCAACTGGTTCTCCCAGCTGCCCTCCCTGGAAGGGTGGGACCTGTTAACTGCCACTGGAGCTCATGTTCAGCACTTCACATCCCATCTCAATTTTTCCCTCCACTATTTGGCTCTTTCACTGCAATAGCTACCCTTTATTCAGCTCCTGAGATGCTGGCACTTTAAATTCATAAAATCTATTTCTCACAACCCTAAAAGACATATTTTTAACCTTTTCTCACCACCACCACCCCCCCCCCACTTTTTTTTTCTTTCAGACAGGAAAGAAAAAGAATAGACGGGATCTTAGTTAAATCATTCTTCCACACCTAACAGGGAGAGGGCCCTGGTGCACAGAAAGAGCAATGGGCACATCTGCAGCCTAGATTTTGGTTTCTAAACACCATTTCTCACTAAAAGTAACTGAGCCAATTCTAGGGTTGGAGCTGGGAAATTACAAGATGAGCCTAGAAGATTTTACATTCAGAAGGGAAGGCATTGCTTCAAGAATAATGAATACCTGTCAAACAGACAAAAGTCACAATATTTTTGACCAGCTCCCACTGGCCAAACGTGGGATATTCTGAGCATCAAAATATATGGTGAGCCCTGGCTGGTGGCACAATGGATAAGGCACAGGCCTGCAAACCCAAAGGTCCCTGGTTTGATTTCCCATCCAGGGCACATAATCAAGTTGCAAGCCAGGTCTCCAGCCAGGTCCATAGCTGAAGGCAGGTAAATGGCAACCATACATTGATGTCTCTCTCCCTCTCTCCTTTACCCTCTCTCTGAAAATAATAAATACAATCTTTTTTTTTTTTTTTAATAAAGTAAAATAAAATAAATGGTGATAGGAATGGAATACAAGCCATGGAGTGTGAACAAAATCCACAACCCATTCTGTTGCAGACAGGAATAGAGGGAATCTGAGAGTTAAAAAACTCTTCCACATCTAACTGGAAGAGGGACCATAACTTGAACCAATGTCTAACGCTGCATCCCATGTTCTTTCCACTGTGTTCCACTCCAACATCTGAAAGGTAAGGAAAGTCGTCATTCATCTTGGTATTTTCCCACACCAGAACCTAGGAGGTATTCAATACATTCAATAGAATGTCATCATTCCCTCTACCCTCTTTCTATTACTTCCCCTGGTTCCCTATAGGCAGCTAATCTCAAGAAGGCTGGAAAATCTATGGGTGGTTGAGTTTTTTAATTTGATTTTAGAGAGAGGAAGAGGGAGAAAGAGAGATAGGGAGGCATCTATTTGTTGTTTCACTGGTTGATGCTTGTCTATGCCCTGACCAGAGATCTAACCGACAATCTAGGCCCATTGGGAGGACCCTCTAACCAACTGAGCTACCTAGCCAGGGCATTTCTGAATTGTGACTGGCCAACTATATGAAACTGTAACCTTGCTTTGGGACAAGTACCTTTAAGACTTTGGGCTTTAAATGCATCTGAATCAAATTTAGGAAGTCTGTGTCAATGTAAAAAAAAAAAAAAAAGTCAAAATAGCTCTCGTGCAAAGACCCTGCCTGGGAAGAGAGAAACTGATCAGTAGGTAGTCGTGCCCTAGCTGAGCCCACAGCAGTGGCTCTTAACCCTTTTGAGGTCTTGGGCCTCTTGAGGAGATGAAGCTATAAACTCTCTCCCAAAAAACCTGCACTTTGTGCCTATGCACACGACTCCACAGTCCATCTCAAAGGTTTGTACACTCTGAAGCCCAACCATGTGTGAAGGCTAAGGCCTCCTTCCCACTAAGGTTAAGTTTGTAAAACTCGTTTTTGCAGACAGTGGTAAGTACGCCTTCTTTAACGTGGCTCTTCAAACCTTTGCTTCATGCAGATGCTGGAGGTCACATATTGCTGATTACTTTACATAAGAAATCGGACTATCTGGCAGACCAGTGAATGTGGCAGAAAAGCGCAAACTCCTAAACGGACCCGCATTGACCGCACAGGCTGGAACAGCGCCGAAAGGGGCCTCAGCGCCTCCTCCCATAAGGAAACTGGGGCCCAGGGCCCCCACACGCACTCCTGCACCCACGATGCTGAATCTCCCTGGTCTCTGAGCTGAGGTGCCTAACTAAGCCTGGCCCACGCCGCACCTGGGACTGGCCCTGGGCCCCGAAAGAGTGGCGCCCTTTCTTCCCTGCCCGCCGGGTCTCAGACACAGCCCGCCCGCCGACCCGCAGGCTCGGGGTCAGCGCCTACTTGTCCGCAGAGTCTTCAGAAGCATGAGCTCGCAGTTCTGGTTGCTGGTGAGGAAGCTGAAGGCGAACCCCTGCTGGGGCTTCCCCTGAGCCAGCCCCCTGGGGAAGGCTTGGGACTCTACGTGCGACTGCTGCAGCGGCTCTCCCTCCGCAGGGCCTGGCCCGCGCCCGTCCGGAGCTCCGGCCATGCGATCCACGGACCTAGCCTGCTTCTTCCCGCCTCCGTGGGGGAGGCGAGTAAGGGCAACCACCCGCGCCCCACACCCACCAGCCCCCGGCCTCCTCTCCTCCCTGGAGTCCCGCCTGACGCGCTGGCGGCCCTAGGCGGGGGAAAGCGCAAGGAGGGGAGGGGCGAATGGCGGGAGGCGGGGTGAATGGCGGGAGGCGGGGCGAATGGCGGGAGACGGGGCGAGTGGCGGGAGGCGGGGCGAGTGGCGGGAGGCGGGGCAGAGGTGCAGGGCGGAGCTAGAGACACCGCACGGGCAAGGCCGGGGCAGCGGGTCTGGTACGTGAGCGAGGAGCTAGGTGGGCTTACCGTCTTGCAGACTATTCCCCAGACGCTGTGGGCTTCTCTGCTTTTCCTCAGGGTTATTACTGGGTCCCCGTAACGGTCGTGACCCCGCCTCTTCGTGGTCACCTTCTGGCCAATAGCGGCCACTAAATCTCCTCCCTCTGAAAGTTTCCATCCTCCAACTCCACGTAGTTTCCACCAGCGGGCTATTGCAATCTATGTCCCACCTCTCGCCTGACACCCCAAGCCATACTGAAAGTATTTTTCAGAAACGTTTGGAAGCTACAATTGTAACAACTCGTCACATCAAAATCCTTAAATTTTAGGATCCACCTCCTTTTTTTCTGCTTCCTGTGGCCCCATTCACCCAACTCCACTTTCTTGCCACATCAAGTAGTCCTGTGACAGCCTGTTTACTTCTACCTCCAAGCCTTACCGCATACTTCCATCTTTAAGCCCCTTGCCTCGGTCCTTATCAGATCCTGATCAAATCTACAGCTATACAGGGCATTCCCGAATGCCATAATTAAAATTAATCTCTCCTGCCCTGGCTGATGACACAGTGGATAAGGCGCTGGCCTGCTGGTTCAATTCCCAGCCAGGGCACATAACCAGGTTGCACGCCAGGTCTCCAGCCAGGTCAGTAGCTGGAGGCAGGTAAAGGGCAACCATACATTGATGTCTCTCTCCCTCTCTGCCATTCTCCCTTCTCCTCTCTCTAAAAATAATAGATTTTTTAAAATGTTTTAATCTCTCCTGATCTCCCAAAGTACACAGTACTTTGTACCTGTTATGGCTTTGATCACAGCCTGTCAGGTCTTAACTTATTTGACTTTCTCTTTTAACATGAAATTATTCAGTTCATCTCACACATTTATTCAGCACCAACTATGATGAGTCACATATGGCAACAGAAACAGAGTAAGAGAATTGCTGAGGCTGAAGAGGATCAGATACATGGTTTATGTAAGAAACATATTTAAATAATAAAGGCTCAAGAGACCTTGAGGATTATGAGCAGTGCCTTATGAGTCACAGATGCTTAATATCTAAATTGAATGGGATGCTAGGATTATTCATTCATTTGAAGTACTATGTAAATATGAGCACCCATTACAAGGTAGTGTTTAGCATGAAAAACTCAAGGAAGGCTAGAGAGAGAGGCTGGGGACTGAAATGGACTATAACCTATAAACATTCTAAGTACAATTTGAAATATTATTCAACTATAAGAATAAGCAAAGAAATGCAAATTAAAAGCTGACTTTTTCCCTACCCAATTAACTGACATGTTTTCTTTTTTTTTAATTTTATTGTTGTTGTATTACATCCATCCCCATTTTGCTCCCCTCTGTCCCCCTCCCCACCTACCCATTCTCCCCAAAGTCAATCCCACCTGTTGTCCATGTCCATGGTTCCTTTATACTAGGTTCTTGTCTAAGCTGCTCCCCTTACTTGCCTCTGCCTCCCCCCTCCCCCCAACCCCTTTCCCCCTGACCACTGAAGGCCTATTCATTGTATTCATATATTTGATTCTGTTTTGCTTGTTGTTAGTTTTGCTCATTATTGTCCCATAATGGGTGAGATCATATGATATTTGTCCTTCACTGACTGGCTTATTTCACTAAGCATAATACTCTCCAGTTCCATCCATGTTGCAAAGGGTACAAGTTCCTTCTTTCTTTCTGCTATATAGAATTCCATTGTGTAAATGTACCAAAGTTTTTTGATCCAATCATCCACTGATGGGCACTTAGGCTGTTTCCAGCACTT